>JAHHUM010001859.1:0-228042 GCA_036173005.1 Crenichthys baileyi | reverse complement strand
AAAATTTGGACTTAAAATAGTAGCAAACTCGGAAAAAAAAAAACGGGTGTGAACTCCTGATATTCAGCTAATTCAAAGAGAGAAAACAAAATCCCGTTTTAGATGATCAAACAACAAGCTGTCATAAGCTCAGAACGGCTGATTTCTGGTTATTTTCTCATGCAGTCTTAAATGCATGCAAGACAATTTAGCTTGTTGTCACAGGACAAATAAGCCTTTAACATCTGCTACATCCTGACATTTGATCCCTAGACAGAGGGATGAAAGCTCAAAGTAGAAAGAAAAATGACATTTTACCAAGAATTTCCTTCTTTATTGGCTGAGGAAGGAGAGCTCTTAGAACAAAGGTTGGGAAACACTGGTTTGGATCAAAGAATATTCAGGGTACCGTTATAATGAAAAAGTCAAAATGCACTCCTGAATCCAACTGGGAACCCATGGCTAGACTTTAAAAGAAAACTGATCTTCATCAGATGTTTTTCATACAGCCTAAGTGAGCTTGACAGAAAACCTTTGTACAAAACAATGGCTGCATTCTCCTTGATTAAATAAGCTTGACTAACTAAATCTCCATCTCTAGATGTAGAAAGCTGGTAGGTACATACCCCAAAAGGTGGTGCTACAAGATAGCGCCTTGGGGGCCTAAATACTGATGCTCAACAAAAACTACGTAACCCCTTCCTTCCAGCTCCCAAATCCACACTACTCTGTGTTTCTGCATTGGTCTATCAAATACAATCACAATAAAATACATTAAGGTCTGTGGCTGTCACATGGTGTGGAAAAGTCCAACAGGTCTGAATACATTTGAAAGGGAAAGTAAATAAGAATTACTGACTACAGTTTAAAACGTTCTGATCTTTTTTCTTTTAGCAATTTAAAACAGCTGAAAGATAGTTTAAAGCTGAAAGAAACAAAAGGGATCCACCCCGATTAAAAAGCAGCTTTACAGAAACAGATGTAAAATGTGAGCTATACTGTATGTGTATCAGTTTCCATGGAGTCTGGTTGGCTTGAATCTGAGGGGGAGGAAGTGACAGCGGGCGACAGGAGTACAGCTCAAAGGTAAGGAGAGCAGGAGTATAAATAAGAGTGTGGCTCATGCGCCACTGTGCTGAATTATATAGTTTGGGACGATGACCTATGAACCAGTCTAAGAAAACGAAAATAAGGAAATTGTGCTATTTTTTTTGCTGCATTGCTTGCCAGACATCACTGTTATTTTGTTCAAGAACAACACTTAAAACAAATCTTGAAGTCCTGCGGTCTATTTTGGCGTAAGGTGCATGTGAAAGTATCTGGTGATTAAAGTCTTAAAAAAAAACAAAAAACATTCTTTTAATACAGAAACATGATTTTACACCCAAAAATGTTTTTTAAATTCAACCTTTAATTTGAATACATGTATTTAGTGGCGAAAGAAGGCAATGTAAAAATAAAAATATAGTTGTTTTTTTTAATTCACTCAGGATACAACCCCCTTTTACCAACAGAACAGCACCTTTTTGTGCTTTAACCTTGTGTTCAAGACCTGTGGATTCAGTCTTCTGATTCCACAGATCTTCCATAGAAATGAATCGTTTCTGGGTCGGTTTAACCATTAGCTTTGGATCGTCATCGTGCTAAAAGATCTAACGATGGGCTATTTTCAGTTTACTGAATGAGTGAAGAAAAAGTTTTTAAAATGTTCCTGCATTTCAAAGAATTTATCAAAAGTTTCACTCTGAAAAGGTTCCCATGGCTTTTGAAGAGAAACGGGCCCACAGTATCATAGATCTTCAACCACACTTAACATTTAGCAAGGGGTGCTTTTCCACATTTTTATCTTTTGTTGTCGCCAAACCCACCTGCAGAGTTTTATCAAAAAGCATATATCAAAGTCATATTTTACCAAACCACATAGTTCCAGTTTAAATCTCAGTAGTATTTCGCAAACTCCCTATGTTTATGTTTGTAATGGTAGGACGGAAAATGCTTTTTTTGGCATCACTCGACAGATTGGTATTTAGATAGTGTCTAATCGTTGCTATGGAGATCTGGTGATCCCAAGATGCCACTCTCTGCTTTGGTTCAGTAACAGTAGGCTTTGGAGGTTTCTTTTACTGGCTTACATTCCTCATTCAGCATGGTGACAAGATAAATATCAGTCCTCATGCAGCCTAGTGGCGCTAGTTAAGAAATGGGCCTTGTGTTACATCATGTTTATACCCAAGGGAAACAGAAAGTCATGGGTTACTAATCAGAAGTTCCTAGAAACTCTAATTTTAAAAATTCCTGCAGTTCTATTTATTTCAAAGTGATTTTTAGAGGTACCAATAACTGTACGTAACAATACTTTCTTAACTCAGGATATTTTTTAAATTAATAAATGTACTCAAATTTAAGGTCGGATTAAAGTAAAAATCTCACCTGATTTAAGGATTATTCAGAGAGAGAAACACATGTAGGAGGATAAAAGAAGACCGTTTTAGATGATCAAATGACCTTTGCTATAAAGCAAAAAGATACATCGATTTTAATGCTTATTACACATCTTGACCCAAAAAATATGGGCAGCCATGTATTTTTTTGTTGTTCAGATTTTAGTGGCTATGATTGCTGAAAAACTTATAGGTTGAAATTGTTGTCAGATTGAGGTAGGTGATTTTTCCTTAAGACTCAGGACAGATGAACATGTAGGAGTCTGCCTGGCCTCTACTGTCCTTTCTTTTCCCATGCGTCTGTGTCTTTGCTCTGGCTTTTCTCCTTGTGTTCACAAGAATCTGCAGACGTTCAGACGTCACCCACACAGTACTACGACTGTCATAAAGCTTAAGGAGGCTGCGCTGCTTAAAATAGATTACCGAAAATGTGAGAAAACAGAGAAAGGTTGAAAGAATTTATCTTTTCAATTGTAGTAACTCATTGGAGCTGAATAACTCTCTGTTTGGGTCTGGATCTGAGCCACGATCTGCCAAAGAAAATCTACAAATTAGTTTTTGACTTACAGCACCCCAAATCCTGCTCTTCTTTCTCCCAGTTGCCCTCAGCCTCTCTCTGACTGCTCCACAAACACTGACTTGGCTGGCCGGATGCTCTGGGCAAACTGGTTTAATAGGCGATGAAAAGAGGCAAAGAAAACAGGGGGTTCAGTCAGTTTTCAACAGGTAGGTATATTATAAATAAACGGATCAGTGAACTAGGCAGAGAAAAACGAACCTCTCCTTCTTTACCTTGTGCTTCGGACACCTTAGCGAGAAGTTATCTTCATTCAGAGAACAGTCTGAGTAAAAGACAAATGATACCAATATTTTTTGTAAAAACACCACGGTGCTGTAGAAAACAACAAAGAGTGGCTGTATTACATGCACCTCCTCACCCGCTTCGATAGCACACAGATAGTGGTAGCGGAGTGTGCAGCCTTTACTGTAGCAGCCCAGCGTCGAGCCGACCATCTCACAGAACGAGCAGCTCTGATGAATGAACGCAGAAGAAAAATAACAAACCTCTCAGAGGCTAACATTACTTAACAAATCCATAGAACTATAATCAGGTTTCTATAAATGTATTTTATCACTTTTCCACACTGAAGTCTCAACATTTTTCAGTAGCTTTATTAACATTCTTACCATCTAAGTTCACCCTGGTTATGTTAAATATTCAGTATGTTGCAGAAATCTTCAAAAAACATTTTTGCTGGCTTTTTGGCCTCTGAATCAATTCTATTTCAATATCTGAAACACTTTGACGGACACGGACAAAAACTAAATGAGGAGGTTAAAAGGAAAAAGATGTTATTTAAATAGAAGGTAAACTAAAATGCCCATTCATTTTTCAGAAATTCAGATTTTTATCTTGCATAATTATACCTGATATTAAAGAATTTATAGGAACCCTATGAAATACACTAAAAAAGAACAAATCAAACCAATCCTGACACAAAAGAAAGCAAAACAAATACAACTGGCACTCACTGTTTCTCTGGCACCATCTAGTGCCTCCTGCAGGCCGTACAGTCTCCCATTGACTAGATACACTCCACTTGTCCACACTATACATCCTTCATGCACCCACAGCTCCTCTGGGTCCATGGGCATCTGTGGCAGCTGTGCGAGTTGTGCCAAGGGTCCCAGAGAGTCCAATGTAGGAGGAGGGGGCTGAAAGGGCAGGGAAGCCTTACTGTTGGATGGCACCATCCTGGGGGAATCCTCGCTGGACTTGTGCCGCCTTTTAAAACGGGGATGTGAGGTCAGCTTTCTGTGCTGAGGTCGCTGCTGAGTGTCCTCTGTCAGCTGCTGTGGCTGCTGCTGATCGCTTTCGAGGTCTGGCTCTTTCTTAAGCTCAGGGATAGGTCGGATATTAGAGTTTTTATCCCAGGTCAAAGGTGCTTTAACAGGGGTGAGGGTGTTACTGAGCTTTCCAGGCATATGCATCATCATCATCATCTCCTCTGTCAAAGCCGTGGAGGCAGTTCTGTCTTCTGGGTTTGAGCTGCAATTGTTGTCCTCAGATGAGGGCCTGTTGAACTGAGCAAGCCGTGTTTGTGTGACTTGGAGTGTACTCAAAGTGTTTGTGTCTAAATTTGGTCCAGTTTTGTTTGGGCCCGTGGTGGCCTGACACTGTCTGATCTGGGGCTGGTTCTTGGGGAGCTTTGCGGCATATTCAGCTGGATAGTACGGCCCGTAGAGATCTCCGAGATGTTTATAGTTTGCCCATTTCTGACACAGGCAGCATAGCAGGCGGCCGGAGTGATTGGTCTCTGTGATCACAGGCCCTGTAACGACATAGCCAGATGAAGGAAGTGCTTTGCCCGACTGAAGCGTGGTTTCCACCTCATCCATCTCCCTTTTCTCCGACTCTCTGTCTCTCCGAGATAACTGAGAGGAAAGAGCTGAGGTCAGGAGCGAATCAACTCCACCACCTCCAGCTTTCCCCCCCGCTGCACTGCGCTCTCCTCTCATCTTGTCATCCTCAGCATTCACAATGGTGCACACTGCTCCAATCTCAGGTATTTTTTTCTCCACATGTATGTGAGGAATGAACAGACCTTTTCTGTTTGGATCTGTGAAACCTCTGTTTGAGCCGAAACTACCCCCTGCCCCTAAAGGTGGATCTGGCTCGTCTTTAGACACTGGTGGTGCGGCGGCTACCGGCGCTCTCCTCCTCCTCCTCTGCCGCCCCCTAGCTTCTAGCGGTTCGTTATCAACTTTTGCACCTCTGCGTCTGCGTCGCACCTGTTTCACCTCAATTTCCAGCTGCGTGTCCTCACTCTCGACATCAGCTTTTACCACCTGGGTCAGAACAGGAGGGGGGGTGTTTGCATTTTCTGACAGAGTTGGTGCAGGGGGGGTTGAAGTGCTGCTGGGAGGCTGTGTTGCTGGAGGGGTGGAGGCAGGTGCTGGGGTTGAAGGGGTTGGAGTGGTTGGAACCGGGGAAACACTTAGAGCTGTGCTCTGTGGTTGGGCTTGAGCCTGGACCTGCACCGGGACTTGGATTTGAGCCCGTTTTTGCTTATTCACGCTTCCAACTGGTCTGCCCTTCTTCTTGCCAGAAGGGAAATAGCCCTTGGGCACAACATTCTCTAATGGCTTTGAGTCTGTCGGTGACAGACTGGACCGTCCAGAGGACATCTGATGTTGTCTGTTCA
This sequence comes from Crenichthys baileyi, assembly GCA_036173005.1. Taxonomy (NCBI): domain Eukaryota; kingdom Metazoa; phylum Chordata; class Actinopteri; order Cyprinodontiformes; family Goodeidae; genus Crenichthys; species Crenichthys baileyi. The sequence goes on along the minus strand of JAHHUM010001859.1, from coordinate 222,416 downwards.
GCATGTGGCCTTGGTGGGGCGGGGTGGTCCCGTAGTAGTCACTGCTAGGGTAATCCTCAAATCCCATGCCAGATTCCTGGAGTTTTTGTCGAAGGAGGTTAGCAGCAGACTGCTCTCCCCTTCGTGTCTCAAGCTGCTGGTAAGTGTTTGTAAAATGCTGAATGTCCGACAAGGCAGACGAAGATGGAGGCGGAGAACCCTGGACTGGGCGGGGAAGAGGTGGGGGAGGAGGTAATGGTCCGAGCAAAGCAAAGTCTTCCTTGTCACCAGATGCAGATACCACAGAGGTCCCCAACCCAAAGTCGAAATCTTGCTGCTTGACTTGAGATGTCTGATGGGATTCACATGGGAAGGAAGATGGCGGTAAAGGCCCACTTTCATCAACTCCTCTGAATGGAATCAAGTTATTTAATGAATGACTTTCATCCATGTAAAAAATCCCCCCCCTCCCAAAAACCCGGGGGCGGGGAAATGGGGCCAAGGGCTTGGTCCCGTGCTCAATTTAAAGTTGGTATTTCTGAGTGCAAGAAACCGGGGTAATGATTTGATTCATCATCAGTGAGGCCTGCTGGCTTTTTAATATTTGGGGTGATTTTCTGCACTATTGCCTCCAGTTTTTAAAACCCCCGCCCTTTTCCCGGGAGAAAAAAACCTTTGTGTTTCCACCTAGGGGGACCCGTGGGGTTTCCCCTGAAGGTGTTCTCAAAAAAATGACTGTTGGGGGGGGGGGGAGCCCCGGGGCACGGGGACTTCTGGGTTTGGGGTGAGTCATCGTCATTTTGAGGGGTGGGCCTTTCCCCGACTGGTCCCAAAGGGGGAGTGATGAGAAATTTTTAGCGGCCCCCCTTTCCCCCGCTGAGGGGTCCCTTTGGGAGGGGGCCTTTTTCCCCCGGAATGGGGGGGGGGAAAAATAAAAAAAGCGAACCCTTCTTCTTAAACAGAGGATTTTTGGGGTTCCGGAACCTCCCGCTTTTTGGGCGGACCCCTTGGGACCTGTGCCGGTGGTTTTGGGTTTTTATAGAAGGGTTTTTGAGGGATGGGGTGGGCGAGGTGGGCAGGGGTGTTTGGCCTCTTCTGTGGCTGCTTTGGATGCTTCGAGTTTGACAGCATTGTGGCCGTGAGTCATTTGAGTCACAGCGTGGCTCTGTGAAGCTACAGGAGGAGGGGCAGGAAGTGGAAGAGGAGGTTTTGCTCTATAGTAGGCATCTCCCTCCATCAATCGAGCGCTCTCTCTTCCAGGATTTGTCGACTCCCACATTTTCATATCATAGTAAGGATTCTGATGATGCATGGGTTGAGATTTTTTTTTGTGTTCCAAAATTGTGTTTACCGGTGGAATAGGGCGCTGTCTCTGCTCCCGAAATTTGGTTTAAACCCCCTTTTCTCCAGGAGAAATTCCCCTGCTGCATCATCATCTCCTTTGGAGGCCTGTTTATGGCCTTTAGCCATTCACTCATGTCTTGAGAAGGATGAGGTGGGCCACGTGGGTGTGGGGGAAAATTTTGGGGCTTTTCTGGGGGATTGCGATTGAGGCGGCTAAAGGTTGGGAAAGGGGTTGGGGAGAAGGAAAGTGCAGATTACTAAAGCGACCCTACGTTTGCCCTTCTCTCGAGTCTCCATATCGATATCCAGGAAATGTACCGCTGCTGCCAGATGACAGATCGACTCCATGGAGATATGAATGATGCCTTGTTGGTGAGGACAAAGCAGTCATGCTCACAGGGTGGGAGGCCATGGGAGTTATATCGACAGTGCCTCGCCTGTAGGGGTCCGCACTCACTCCACTTGACAAATGAGAAGTTTTGGAATGATACTCCGCCCCAATTCAAATGCATTGATTTTTCAGTTTGTGAAAATTTTCCCGCCCCCTTGAAAACGTTTTTTCCCTTTTTAACCCGTTTTTTTTTCCCAAAATCCTTTTTACTGAGATCACTGGGTGCTTCCGGTGAGGAAAATGGTTGCTGAATCACTGAGGCTCCGCTCTGACTTTTCTCCCGTTCCCTTTCTCTTTCCCCCTTTCCCCTTTTTGGGGGGCCCCCCGGTTTTGGCGGGCACATCGCAATGACGGGTTTGCCCTTCTGACCCTTTGGGTACCCATTTAAACCCCCCTGACTTCTGAGGCTCGCTTTGAGAAGTGAGAGTTAACATTTCAGGCTCTTGCAACAAGAGCTCCTGTACATTGGATAATGTTTTTCTCTGTGGCATAGAGTAGTCAGATAAGTTGATGTGTTTAGCTGGGGGTTGCTGAGAATCTGCAGTCTGTGTTAAATGGCCCATGTTGGGTTTTTCAGCATTTTGAAGAATTTTTGGATTGGAGACCTCTGATTTGACTAAGGACTGAGTATCTGTAAAATCTAGGTCACCTCCATGTTTCTGATTTGTGGGCTTACCAGTTTGAGCTGAATAAGATGAAGCCTCGGGTACTTCACTGTGTATCCGTGTACCCTCAGTCATGCCAAGTGAATGTCTGGTTGGAAACTGCTGTGGGGCTTGATGGCGTGCAGGGAACGTCTGCTCTGGTCTACCATAGCGTCTATCTAAATTGTAACCCTGAAGAACTTCTTGCAGGAGACTCGGGAATTGCTGCATCTGTGAGTTCTCCTCCTGAGCTTTAGACCCCACCCCATGACCTTTCTTCACCAGGGTCTCGGCAACAGAACCAGATCCATCTTTTGGATGCACAGGACCGTAACCAGTTTGTGAGTGCTGGTAACCAACGTATCTGGGGTTTGTTTCCATTACAGAGGCTGAACTGGCCCTCGCTCTATTTTTCATTGACAAATCTGAGCCATATGTTGATTCTGAGTAGCTGTATTTATGTGAAGCAGGCTGGGGAGGATTCTGAGACCTCCCACTGTTTGACTTTTGATGATGGGACGAATACAGACTAAGATCTACACCTTCCTCCCCATTATGACTGCTTGCCTCTTTTAAATAAGAGAGTGACATTTTTTCTTCTACACAGTTGTCTTGGGGATGCTTACTTTTGTCAGTGTGACTTGAAACAATCACACCAACACTACTGACATTCTGCTGTTCCTCTGATGCCTGTTTTTCTTTCTTCTTCTTACTGTGCGATTCAGAGTGAAACATACTTTCCTTCTCCTGGCCATTTTTTGCACTCACTCCTCCATCTTGTTGCATTTGGCTGCTGACCTTCGGTGTTTTCTCAGCTGCTGCTTCATTTTCCTTTTTAATTTCCCGACCTCTGTGGTCATTGTATGCCAAACCAGTTTCTGGGACACAATTCTGTGCTGTGGCAGGAGGAATACTGGAGGGGGAGGGGGATGAAGAAACTGGAGGTGCTGAATGTGTAGTCAGGCCACCCTCAGAGGATAGTGATGCTGCTGATGAAGGAATGTTAGTTTCTTTTGTTGTAGTTTCTGTGACTGATGCTTCTTTTAACTGTGTATCAAGGACAACTCTTTTAACATTACAGGCCTGTCCAGTTTGTGTTTGGGTTGGATTATTGCCTGTTGCTTCAGACCCAGTGCTCGCACCGCTCACCTGCCTCACTCTCCCATGCTCCCCCTCAGACAGCTGCTCTTCTCGCTCCCCTTTGGTCCTCAATGGTGCTCCGATGGGCATCAAAGAAGAGTCTTCCTCAGCCCCGTCACCAGTCCTTATGTCTTTGACTGTGCTACTGCTTGAGGCTGCGCTTAAATTCCGACTCCTGGGTTGCGATGGGGGCACGCAGTGTGCTGCCTGTGGCATTTGCCCGCCGTCTCTCTTCTTATGCGAGAAAACTGTGTCAGTGAGGAGCATGTGCTGAACTGTGTTTGGTAAATTGGCTACTTGGGAGCTCAAGGCATTGAGACTATTCAGGCCGGCATCCTGCATTCTGTCAACAGAGGAAGTGGAATAAACAGAGGAGCCTTCCTCTCGGGATCCCTGGCTCATTTTATTTCGACCCACTGGAGGTAGACTGCTCCCTCCGACTGCACTCAGGCTGTGAGCTTTTTGGCTGCCACTGCTGCCACAACTACTGATACTGCTGTTCGAGTTGGGTGTAGGACTTAACTGAGGTGCGGCGTGCAATAGCCTACCATGGCCGTGGCTGCTACGGGTGCTTGACATAGGAGGAACTTGATTTGAAGCATTTCCAAGTGCCTCAGAGACCCCCATTAGAGGGGAAGGAGAAGAGCTACAGCTGGGGGAATGAACTGCAGAGGCAGCAGGGGAGGGGTTGGATATCGGGCTAAAGTTTTGGTTCATTTGAGTTTGCTGCGCATTAGAATGCATAGGAGATTTAGCTATTTCTTGGGAGGATGCTTGAGCTATACTTGGGTTGGAGGCTTGATGATGTTTAGCATAAACAGCCCCTGAAGATGGACCCTGGTGAGGCATTTTCAGAGAACTGTCATAACCTACCCCTAAACTGTGCTGCGAGTTTCTGTGCTGTAGTGTGGCTTGCTTGTGAAGTGAATGAGACTTTGGGAGATATCCAGAATAATTCGAAGCTGGGTAACTCTGCTGAACATTCTCCATAGGCCCAACATTATTATTATTAGCAGCAATAGAATTGGAGCTGGCATTGACATTTGGGGAACTGTTGACTTTAGGATCAAAGCTGGTGTTTGCAGCTCCATCCAGATATCTCTGCAGAGGTGGGCTGTACATTCCAGACGACCCTGTGGACGCTCCCCCCTGTGGAGAGTAATGAGGGTACTGTGGGGTAATCCTATGCCCAGAGTGTTGGTAGGTTCTTTGCTGCTGTGTATGGTGGACAGGAGGAAAGCTTTGTCCATGCTGGCGCTGTTGCATTTGAGAACCTGGAACTGTCTGCATCACAGGGTTCTGATTAATATTGTACTGATGAGAAGGAGAGAAGGCTCCTACAGTTGCCACTGAACCGGCAGTAGAGCCATAATCCACTGGGTAAGGGGACATCAAGCCAGATGACGTAGCAGAACCGGATCCAGGATGTCGATACTGGTGAGGTATGTGTCCATCAAGACTGGAGTACCCGAAACCTCCCCCGTAACCCATACCTCCCCTCCTGTGTCTGTCTTTTCCACCCATTGAAAAATAATAATCCATAACCTCCTTCCTGTAGGGGTTGTTATTGTTGCCGGTGTGGACATTACCCTGTGTTGGCGGTGGCTCCAAAGCTCCTCTGTTTCTTGCGCCGTATGCAAGCATGTGGCTGGCTTGACTCGGGTGTTGGGGGCCTCTGTGAATGCTCTGCTGCTGCATCCCTACGTAATCTTCCGTCATCCTCGGAGAGATCTGGGGCTCCACTGACTGAGGGGGATACGGCGATCCGCCAACGCTCCTCCCGCTGAATCCAGGAGGTATTGTGGGTGGAGCCGGGCTGTTGGAGAAATTCTGCATTTTTTCCGCCAATTTCAGATTAAAAAAAGGAAATATCTGTCAGTCTCTATAGCAGGGAATGATTCAGACTGAAAAACTGGCAGGCTTATGGCAGTAACCATGAAGAGAGTCTACAGCCTGGCAGGAAAACAAGAAAAGGCAAAAACTATACATTGATATCACAGATGTCAAAATCTTTAGGGTAAATTGTTGAACTGTTGATGATTTTAACAGTGACCAGAGAATGTCCAAAATCCTAAAAAATAGTTCATGTTCAGCGTGACTGTAGGTCGTTTGCTAGTCTCCAAAGCCTTTTTTAAGAGACATGCAGAGAAGCAAAAGTTCATTTCTACGCAAAAGTTGTGTGGCACTGCCAAAGTGATATCACTGACTTCCACATCACCAGCAGAGATATTCAACATCAAATGTCTTCATATGGATAAATTCCACAGATGTTCCAATCGAAAAGTAAAAATTCAAACAAACGTTTTAAAAAAGTCTCAAAAGACACACACGAGGCGCTCTGTTGCAGTGATCCTTTAGCTTTTCTCTGTGTGTGAGTTTCTGTGGATCTGACTCACACTTGTGTGGCATAAAAATCCACCGAAGAGAATCAAGACGTCTAAATAGAGATCCTCGCTAATCATTCCAATAGGCAAAGTCTCCATGGATATTCTGGTCAGCTGTTGGATGCCAGAGGAAATGTTTCTTACACTCATTTGGCCTTTATATGCATTTGGACCCTTTTTCTGGACTCTTTTTTTCTGTCTGTATTCCGACTGATCTCGGTGGCCCCCAGCGTCTTCAACATTCAGTTTTGCTGTTCTTTGTCAACCGTCATTTAACTTTAAATAGATCCACGGCAGTTTTCCAAAATAAGGGTAATCCATTTATTCCACTTCAGATTCCATTAACTCCAGTTCACGTTTTCAGTAAATCCAGTTTCCATCAGATGTTGTTCTAGAAAAAAAAAAAAAAAAGCCAAGTCAAAGGAAATAAAAACTGTAACATTCTCAGTTTTCAATGATTTACAAATAGAAATGTTTTGATATGAATTTAATTAAGAGATTATTTTAGATTTTTATTACTTTGACGTTGTAAATTGTAATTCAACAGGAAATGTAGTAAATCTTACAATTACTAACATTTGATTTTATTTATTGTATAAAAACATCTATCCTAGAGCTGTCAGGAGGAGTTGGGGGGGGTGGGAGGTTGGGTCCAACTTCTCTACATTTGATGCAACGATCACCCAATCAGAGTCGATCATAAAGGGAAAATTTGCCAATTCCAATCTCTGGCAAACGGTTGGTGCATCTCCAAAAATATCAACAATGCATTTGAAAACAAATTTATTTCAATATATATTTCATGTTTATCTAGGGGTCTTTATTTAATATGAGTACTGGATTATAGTACTTGTATTTTAATATGCAATGTGAGAGCATTACATCTGTTCTTGCATCAACAATACAAACCCTAACTGTCTCCTGTGGCCTATAGCAAACATTGTTGTAGGAGAAAAAAGTTGGGGATTCAGTTTATATTAACACATCAACAACACTCCTTTTATTATGTAAACCAATAGCCTTGTAAAAGATCTAAGTCCATTACACACATTCAATATTGAGACAAAAAAAAAACACTATTTAGTTATTTTTGGAGATAGCTGTATGCAGGTTTCCATCAATTTTTAATAAGGCCAGTATCCTTTGTTGACATTTGTGGCACAAGCCTCTTATCAACTTATCTTATCCAATGCATTGTAAAACTGTCAATAGTCCCAAATGTAGTAAAACAGGGCCAGAAAGGCTGCAAACCCAAGCAAAAACAACTTATCAATCAAGGTGATTCACACACTGCAACTTCAACTGGTTCATTTTGATTGTGTTTGATCTTATGGAGCAAATTTGAAGGGCAATGGTTGTCTCAGAGTTCTCAGTTTATGGATTGTTGGAAATTGTTTATTATCTATTCTCCAATGAATGATAAAGTGGATGGATGATAAATAGATGGGAGTGGAAGAATAAACTGAAAGAATGATGGATGGATGGATGGATGGAGAAAAATGAGGAAAAAGTGGATGGATGTCAAAGAAATAGATGGGTGGTGAAAGCAAGGATGAAAAAAATTGATAGATAAATTATCAACCTATGTATGTAGGGATAGTTGATAAACAAATGGATGTGCAAATAGATGGAAAATCTGATGGATGAATAGATGAACTCATTGATGGAGGTGCTAACTGACAAACAGATGGATAAATTAAGCACACTTCATGGAACAACCTATTTTTATACAGTTATATGTCTATAAGACAAATTAACAGGCAATACAGTCTGTAAATATAAATGTTTTCCATTTTCTATTCTGGTTTTTCAGATTTACCAAGTCTTGGATAACACCTAAGACATATGCATACTTTTCTAGACTGTAGGAACCCTAAATATCTCATTATGTACTACCAGGCAGCAGCATTTACAACCCAATAACAGTGCAGTAATAATAAAAACTGGCTGTCTCAGTGCAGTCTGTTAGCCAGTCAATCACCAGCAGAGCTGCCTAATTGATGCAAGCAGACGCAGTGTTTTTGCAGAGAATGAACCAGCGTTAGCTCTGGTTTGTTTGTTTGGTTTGTCATATTGCCATCAATACCACATTGGGGGGCTTTTGCACTGCATATGTAGCAGCTCCATATTAGCCGACAGCAAGGACTATGCATTACAATTAGCTTTGTAGTACGGATGCCTCTTTTAGCCATGTCAGGTTAGCCCTAGCTAAAACACCTCAGATATCTCATATTAAATATGCGAGCTAGCCACGTAAACTGAAAGCTAGCTAACATGGAAACACTCGATAGTACCTCTGTGGGTCTGGATATTTGTATTTGTTACATTATTACAAGCACTTTACACATACACGTATAGTTAAGCAAGGCTAAAAATGAGCAGCTACTGAGAAGAGGTGATTAGGTGCAGATGTTACTCCCTCGGAAATCACCAGAGCCTCTCAGTAAATAGGTTAGCTAGCAGCAGAAATAACGTCTCCTACCAGGAGACCCGCCGTGACTACTGCATTACAAAAACTGCCGTCGCGCAGTCTGACATTTTCCCCTAAATAAACACAGCAAACATTTCCCGGAGGAGAGGCAAGTCAGCCGGAGACAAGGCTAGCTAACACTCTGAAGGCATACCTGGAAACGCAGCAATACAAGGCCCCTCGGAGAGTGAAAGGCTGTTTTGTGACAATCCCGCTGCTGTGGCAGGAAACCCCAGCCTAGAGTCGACCGCTCCGCCGCTTTTCCCCTTAGTCTTCCGAGTCCAGACAACCCCGAACCAAGCGGCGGCGGCGAAGTCGGGGGCCCCGTCACGACACCCAGATCCAGGGCCTTTTCTTCTTCTTCTTCTTCTTTTCTTTTGTCCTTACACCTCCAGAAATGATGAGAGCGGAGCACAATCGGGGTGCCTGTGGGTCCCGTAACCAGCGAGGTTCATACACCCCCGCCCCCTCCGCTCTCTTGTTCCCCTCTCTCTCCCTCTTCTTTCACACACCGCTGAGGTGCTTCCACCTATGTCCAACTAAAACGAAACATCTCTCTCTCAAGCTTCCTTTCACGCCCGAAGACTTTTCAGGCGTCGTTTCTCGTCACTGAAATGCTGCTCCATTCCTCCATCAGCAGCTCCAGATATTCGTTTTCCTGTTAGACTGTTTTTTTTTTCTTGCAACAGAAAGACCGCCTTGAAAATGCATACACACTCATATTCCTGCACCCCCTCCGTCATCTCTCTCCATCACATCCCTCCACCACCCTCCTCCTCTGAAGCTTTGGCTTTTTCATTGATATTGGCGTATTTCTGCCATAAAATCTAAAGAATAAACCAATGCTACAAATTGAGATTTTTTTTTCTCACATGAGCATGCAGCTTCCACTGCTCCTTTGTTCATATTTCATGTCAAGTGAAAGTGAATTAGCCTGATGAAGGCACCAGGGTACAGACAATATGGAGAGGGACCAAAGGAAGGTTATGTCTGTAATGAGCAGGGCAACAGATAAAAGAGGAAAAACGGTTTGTGCCTGCGTCAGAGAAAAATTATAGTGTACAGGTTGGAGCTCTTAAAGATAGTGGGGAAAAAATCACTAACAAACGTCAGTGACAACAAAAAACACAGCAGGGTAATGGAGTATGGATTTCTGCTGCCGCATTTTTAGAAAGCATACAGAAGAAGAAGAAAAAAATCTAATTATGCTTTGTTTGTATTTGGGTTGATGACATCACAAGAGGCACAAGAATGGAGATGATCAGCTGATGTTAGTAAACTTTAGATGAAAGACCTTTGACAGATTTCAACATAGCTTAAAAGCAGTCAGGTTCCAGATGGGCTGCAAGGGGTCCAACCTTACGTGTTTGAGCCAGCGCATGACTCCGGTGGCCCGATGAAGTACAAATGTATCAGAAATGGACATAATTGACTCTAACCAGTGACTCAAAAATAGAATAAAGAATGGATATGAATAAATATGTTATTTGGGTATAAAACATTTCTGATATGCCATTTATGAATAAAATATAAATAAAAACAGCTAAATTATTTGTTTCAAAATTTAAAGTACTTTTAAACCATTTTATTATCTCCATCATACATCAAAATACTAAACCACAAAGAAAAATAACCTGATACACAACGATAAAAGCACATGAGTATGATATGGTTTGTTTATGGGTAAAAAATGGGAAAAAAAAGAAGCGACAAATTGACAAAAAGCGAATCTAAAATGGCATTATTAAGTGAGCAAAAAGACGAACTGATGCAGAGGTGATTTGAGATGACCAGCTAGCATTACTAAACATTAAAAACACATTTGATTAAGTTTCCTATGTTTTTGAATTGCAATGGTTTCAGCTTTACACGTTTGAGCCAGAGTTTGACTCAGATGACCCCCCCCCCCCCCCATGACATGGATGGTTAGGCTGAAGCAAACAGTGACGATCATCACTTTCAGAACTTTATCTAGTTAAAATCGGTTTATGTTTCACGTCAAGTGAAACATAAATAAAATACAAAGGGAAAATAGGGGGAGGAGAGGGGACTAAAAGAAAAGGCTGGGGTAGGATTTGGAAAAAGGCTATGTCTGTAATAAGGAGGGCAAAAGATAAAAGACAATATCTGAGAAAAAAGGATTTTGCCAGCAGAAAGTCAAGATGAGGCAGTGAATAGGTGTGCCTCACCACCGATGGCCTTGTGTCACATACACTGATTGATGCAGGCAGTTGGCGCATGCCCATTGCTGTCTCTCTTTATGTCGACAATATAAATGCTGGATTACACATTTAATAAACTTGCTAACTTTCCACACTCTGGCTGATATATTTAATGAATATGTGTGACATATTTAATATTTCTAATCGGCCATAAATACGGAGTGAAAATGGACAGGGTGAGGCAAAAATTGCCGTGCGGCACTGATAGGGGGCAGTGCAGAGCCCCATAGGCACAGACAGCTACCAGCATGTCGCTGCTTCAGATGAGTGGGAGAAAGGTTACCCGCGCTTTTCAACCGGAGTGGTACACCCGAAAACGGTGCGGGGTACACGGATTTGACTTGGCATTTAATAGACAGTACAGACTGAACATTAGCATCCACAATGGGAAGGTGAGGGAGAACCAGGAGATTTTAAAAGGCTTAATTAATGCTACATGCTTCCATGAACTTCATATACAAATAAAGGTAAGATAATACATGATTTCCAAATTTAATAAAAAAACTGAGATTAGCCAAAATGAAAAAAAAAAAAATAAATAATCAAATGTGACCTTATATAAAACATTATTTTTTTCTTGCTATTTTTTTCTTGCTATTGTATTGTTGAACAGTATGGAATCGATTAAAGCATAATTAAAATCTTTTAAAATAATTAAATGTTTCAATTATTGTCAAACGTCAAATAAATGCCTCTTTTTTGAGTTCATTGTACATCTGACTCCAGAGGAGTCTGTGCCTCACCAGCCATGAAACCCATAGCACGTCACTGACAGCCATATGGTAAACAAGTGAATACCTTTAGGGTTAGGTTTAAAAATACGCAAATAAAGATGAAAAAACAAGAAAAATGAAAGTGGACTGAAAAAGAACTCCTTAGTTTTATGTGATGTCATCCGAGGCATGCATGCATGGAAGCTTGTTTTTGGGTGGGTATGTTTTGTCTTGATTACATAAAAACTTACAACAAAACAGTAAAGCAAATAAAAACAACTGATTGTGTCACATATCTGGTAACGCACCATCACAGGAATAAATGACTACAGACCTGTTGCTCTGACATCTGTGGTCATGAAATCCTTTGAGCGACTGGTGTTAAAGCAACTGAAGGACATCACAGGCCCCTGCTGGACCCCCTGTAGTTTCCTTACCAGGGAAACAGGTGAACAGAAGATGGAGTCAGTTTGAGAATACAGTTCATCCTGCACCACCTCAACCACCCAGAGATGTAAGCCAGTATACTATTTGTGGACTTCAGCTTAGCCGTCAACACCATCAACACAGACATCTTCCACCAAAAGCTTACCCAGCTCACAGTGCCATCCTCCACCTGTCAGAAGATTACCCGCTTCCTGGCAGCAGCAGGTGAGACTGGGGAGCATCTTCTCCCACACAAGAACCATCAGCACCAGCGCCCTCCAGAGGCAAGTTCTCTCCCCATTCCTCTTCTTTCTGTACATGAAAATGACTGTACCTCAGTGGACCCATCTTTGAAACCCCTGAAGTTGAGATGACCGTGGACTTCCGGATAATACCCCCCCACACTCCCTCCCCTCACCATCCTCAACAACACTGTGCCTACTATGGATCACCTAACACCTTTTCTAAGGATCTCAGATGGTGCTCACACATAAACACTGTTTGGAAGAAGACCCAGCAGAGACTGTACTTCGTACGGCAACCCAAGAAGTACAGGAGACATCATTCAGTCTGTCCTGTGTTCGTCCATCAATGTGGCTTGGCTCGTCCACACAAAAGGACAGGTCCAAACCCCTCACATCCTGGACACAAACTGTTTCAACCTTTTCTTGAGGTCGGCGCTAAACAGCGCTGTTGCAAGGACCTGATGCCACAGAGACAGTTTCTTTCCCCAGGCTGTCTCTCTAAAGAACACGTTATTTCTGCTGCTGAGTACCCAGATCGATACCATGCATATTTGCACCAATTCAACCATGTCTTTCTCTTTTGTAAAAACACTGTATATATACATATTTAATATAAAACATTTAAATAATTACTTTCCTTTTTATATATTTATATTTCAAATTTCTACTGTAATATTATTTAATATTTAATATTAATATTTTAATATTTTATCAAATAATATTTCGGTCTGTTAAGGGTTGTCCTGTGAATACCAGCCCAGTAAGGCGGTGGTATTAGGACAAAATCGAAAAGGGGTGAGACAAGCTCTGACATTATTGAACAGCAAAACTCTGCACACAGATGGAATGAATTCACCCAATTTCTTAAAATACAAGAATATATTTACAAAAGTAAGTCAACTCAAAGTTAAACATATTTCAATCAACAAACTCTTTACTATGCTAAAACAATCCAAAAAAACTAACACGCAGAATTAAAGAATAGGGAAGACTAATGAGACACCGTTGAGAATTAATCATCCAGAAGGTTGGTTTTATTCAGCAGATCATTCTTTAAAACATTATTTTATTAAAATAATATTTGATCTGATCTTGCATTGTGAATGGTTGTCTAAACGTTTGCTGATTATTGCCTAAATTGGTCCTAAGACTAACTTAACTTCATTTCCAGATTCTCCAAGATAATCCCTGGTTCTCAAACATAAATAACATTGCATGGTAATGTTGCATCACTCTTTCGGTCACGATTTTCAATCATCTTCAATCAACTTGTTTATATTGTACATAGCCCATTAGTCTTGAATATTAGTGTTCCTTCTGATTACCATTTTAGATATGATTAATTTATCTTTAGTAAATGGGTATGTACCACAAGCTTTTAAGGTAGTTGTAATTAAACCTTTACTTAAGAAACCTTCGCTTGATCGAGATGACCTAATAAATTACAGACCTATATCCACTCTTCCATTCTTATCTAAAATTCTTGAGAAATTAGTTGCTAATCAAATGTGTGAGCATTTACACAGCAATGACCTGTTTGAAGAGTTTCAGTCAGGTTTCAGAGCTCATCATAGCACTGAAACAGCTCTGCTGAAAGTCACTAATAATATTCTTATGGTTTCAGATAATGGACTTGTGTCTGTACTTGTCCTGTTAGATCTCAGTGCTGCATTTGATACAGTCGATCACAATATTCTCTTAAAAAGGCTGGAATATGCTGTAGGGATCAGGGGAACAGCGCTAGGCTGGTTTAAATCTTATTTGTCTGACAGATTCCAGTTTGTTCATGTAAATGATAAATCATCTTTAAACTCCAGGGTTAATTGTGGAGGACCACAGGGTTCAGTACTTGGGCCAATTCTCTTTACTATATATATGCTTCCAATAGGTAAAATTATCAGGCAGCATAGAATAAATTTTCACTGTTACGCTGATGACACTCAGCTTTACTTATCCATAAATCCTGATGAGCCCAACAAGTTACATAGACTACAAGCATGTCTTGAAGACATAAAAAGTTGGATGAATTAAAATTTTTTGCTTCTAAATTCAGACAAGACAGAAGTTGTCGTCTTTGGACCAGAGTCTTTAAAAAAGAAACTGCTTAGTCAATCACTTAACCTGGATGGCATTAAATTGACCTCCGGTAATAAAGCAAAAAACCTTGGTGTTATTTTTGACTAGGACATGTCATTTAAATTCCATATTAAACAGGTTTCTAGGATTTCCTTCTTTCACCTCCGGAACATTGCCAAAATTAGAAATATGCTATCCAGGAGTGACGCTGAAAAACTAGTCCATGCATTTGTTACTCTAAGGCTGGACTATTGTAATTCGTTACTATCAGGATGTCCACAAAATGCAGTTAAAAGCCTTCAGCTGATTCAAAATGCTGCAGCAAGAGTTCTGATGAAAATTAAAAAGAGAGATCATATTTCTCCTATTTTAGCTTCCCTTCATTGGCTCCCTGTTAAATCCAGAATAGAATTTAAAATTCTCCTCCTCACATATAAAGCCCTTAATGATGTAGCTCCATCATACATCAGAGATCTGATTGTTCCATAAATTCCTAACAGGGCACTTCTTTCTCAGACTGCAGGTTTACTGGTGGTTCCTAGAGTCTCTAGAAATAGAATGGGAGGCAGATCCTTTAGCTATCAGGCTCCTCTCCTGTGGAACCAGCTCGCGGTTTTGGTCCGTGAGGCGGACACCCTGTCTACTTTTAAGGCTAGGCTTAAAACTTTCCTTTTTGATAAAGCTCATAGAGTGGCTTAGTTTATCAGGGAGGGAGCCTTCCTCCCTCCCTGTTGGATGGAGTAAGGGGGAGTCAGGTTTAGCCTAAACCAGCTCAGTTATGGTTGAGGTGCAAACACACCCTCCATTTCTGCTACCTGTATGACCCCTTCTCTTTTCCAATGGTTATAATCAATCTGACAGAGAGAGGTATCCCAATCCTTGTGTTTTTTAGTATAACAATGACCATCAGTGGGACCCTTTGTGGGGTGCCTTGAGACGACATTGTTGAAAATAAGCGCCGTTTAACTAAATAATCTGAACTGAAACTTTCTGTGTAGTTATGCTGCTATAGGCTTAGGCTGCTGTAGGACATAATGACCACTTTCAACCTCTTCGCTAAATTCTCGAACTACTCTCCAATTTTGCATTATTTGCTGTTATTTCAGTTTTTAACTTTATGTTCTCTCTCTTTTCTCTTCCTAGAAGCTACACCTGGCCTGACTCTGTGTCTACCTGTGACACCTTTCTGGAGAGGGGCATTGTCCAAGCTTCTGCTGGCAACAACTTAATGCTCACCCTCTACCGATGGTCCACATGGCCCTGTCTTTCAGTGTTTAACCCTTTCTCTCTCCTAGACATGGCGATTGACTGAGCTTTTACTGTAACTAATTATATGTGCTTTCTTCCAGACTCTAACCTTGACAACTGGCTCAGAGTTTATATGTTCTTTCTTTCTAGATGAAACGACTAAAGCAGCTACATCCATTAACATTTACTTTTCCTTCCCATAGAAAGTACTCGGGGATCAGTGCTTCTTTGTTCTTTTTGTGTCTCTGCTCTGTTCTCTCTAACCCCCAGTCGGTCGTGGCAGATGGCCGTTCACACTGAGCCTGGTTCTGCTGGAGGTTTCTTCCTGTTAAAAGGGAGTTTTTCCTCTCCACTGTCGCTACATGCATGCTCAGTATGAGGGATTGCTGCAAAGTCAACGCCAGTGACTGTCCACTGTTGCTACATGCTCATCCAGGAGGAGGGAATGCTGCAAGTCACTGACTGGATGCAATCTGCTTGGTTTCCTTAGACAGAAAAACGTTTTATCCAATTTGAATAAATAACTAACTCTGACTGCACTGTTCAATGGTTAGGACTAATTGGAATGTATGTACCTGACTTTGTGAAGTGCCTTGAGACGACATGTGTTGTGAATTGGCGCTATATAAATAAACTGAATTGAATTGAGAAAAAAGTACTTGAATCCTAGGTATGCCTTCAAGACATTTATTAACTATCAGTCCATTACCACTGCCACAACAATGGAGGTGCAACAAACCTTATTTGCTGTCAAATATATTGTGTTGTCTCTGGCTTGGCTTATCTTCACTCACACAGAGCCTGCAAGCAAGGCACAGTCTCCAGTAATCGCAATGATTTGCCCTATGCCCCAATCCATGTTGCTGTGCTTTTAATATACTGCAGTGTGCCATACATGCAGCCTCTCGTTCACACACACATGCACACAGTCACCACAACATGCATCCATACATAAAACTGGCATATGGGCGAAAGATGGGCCCCAGCTTTTTATTCACAAACAGGTGGTGCACCATGTTCGTATTTAGCCAAACACTTAACCTGTCAATCACAGGGTAACATCTCCCTGTTTCCAACCAACAGTTCAATTCATTTCATTCCCTTGCAGATGCACATCTATTTCTATCATAGTTACCATAGCAACTGCATCACAGCACCTTAATGGAGGATAATTTTTAGACTGCATTTACTTTTTTATTTTCATTGACGATTTCATGAAGGCTCTCTTTCTTTGTTGGAACAAACAATCCCTCATGAGCGGCTCGTGGTTGCCCCAATAAAAAAGTCCACAGGAAGGAGCAGAGGGGCAAGATGAAGAGGCTGTGATCCTGAGGGCCAACAAGCCAGGCAGCCAGGCCTGTCCAATCAACAGGAACGCCTGTTGAGAAACACTCACACTCTCTCCATCACAGGCAAGGTCAGAAAATCGTCCACAGAGGAGGCTCAAAGTGCACAGATGAAGAAATCAAGCAGTTTGGAACACAACATCACAAATTTTAAAACATTGAGGGAACAGAAAAAAATGGAAATAGAAAAGAAAGAGGAGAGTAAAAACAGCACCCTTAAAAGGGATAGGTCAGGATTTTTGAAGTGAGGTTATAAGCATTAAATATCTTACCTGTAGTAGATTGTTGGCATCGTCATTTTGTATGGCTCAAAATTCTCATATGGAAACGTGTGCCTTGGAGCTGTATTTACAGTTTGTTTGTTGGTCCTAACAAATATTACAGAGGACAGTGGTTCCTCAGTCAGGTTTGTTGTTAGCCTCATACTATATTTGCATAAGTCATATTTGAAAGTTTTTGGAAAACAAGAAAAACGATCACATAAAATTTGTTATTGATATTCTACCAGTAAGCCAAAATATGACTTATGCAATTATGCTATGAGGCTAACCTTGTTTAACAAAACTAATAAAAAACATCATATTGTTGACAGACTACATATCCAGCCTTTCAGTGCTACTAACTACTTTGCCCAGTTTTCTTTCACACAAATGCTCTCATATGTTTGTTATTGCTTGCACCTCCACCACTAACATGACATCAGCATATTTTAATCCATGAATCCAGATGAGTTGGTCCCTGAGGCTGACGCTAACTGCAAGCTTGAGTAGGGGCCAAGACTAAAGCGCTCTTCAGCTGTCTTAACTTCAGTCTCAGCAACTGCCAAATAGGGTAACACTATTTTATTTAACCTTTAAAGTGTCATGTTTACATTAGATGGTTATTTATGAAGAAATGGATTATTATTAATTATACAGGAAAGGAGATAGGAGGCATTGCACCATCAATAATCTTACAGTGTAATTTACTAAAATGAGCCTAAGGCAGTGTAAAGAGTAAACACTTACTGGTTTAAGTGAACATGGTTATATTAATTGAAGCATTGACTTACTTTTGTGTTGGGTAGGCTACTTTTTCTGAAAATACTTTACAAGTTCTGTTCTTAGTATATGTTTCACACAGGAAGATCAGCAGGGGTGCACAGCCTCAAACCATCAGCTGTTGTGTAAAAAACAAAAAATCTATTTCTTTGTAAAAAAACTTTCCACTGCCAACATGATAATGATTTAAACGTTAAAAAAATGTAATTCACATAAACTGCTGTAATGATATTAAAATTGGAGTTGTTTTCATACGGTAGAAGGTTTTCTTTTTTATATATTTTTAGGCTTTCAAGCTCTTCTTTTATGAAATATGTTGGCTTTTGAAATGTTTGAAGCCCTTTGGAAATCTAAGGAGATTTAGATTCTTCATGTAATAAACCCAGAAACTAAGGTGTTAGCAAAGCTAGCTGTGCCAAGCATGCTACATGCCCTAATCACTAGCATAAAATGCTAAAGACAGGTTGACAGGTCAACCCAGTAACAATTTTATCTTTGTTTTAAAACACTATAACCCTGCTGTACAGTGCATGCTCTCGTACATTCGTCAGATTTTGCTTCTGCTCCTAATACTAATAATTGAGTAGCTACTGCTTGCAACAGGAAGGTGAGAAAAAAATATTTTGTATACTTCAAGGATAAACTGGAAGTCGGCCAACATATTCTGAATCTCTAACCCCAAACCATGAGGCGTACTGGTATCGGTGGCGAAGCTGAAGTAAACGGTGATGATTATAATGATCCTAACCAACCAGCTAACCTTAACATCTACTGATGAAGAATTGTAGGTATTTCTTTCTATTTTTATACACCCTTACTTTTCTGTGGTCTTTACTCAGACTAGAAATATACCTTCTCTTTACATGTTTTGCATCATTTGTGGGATGAAATTCTTTTTAAATAGCCGCAAATGCAAATGGGCCCAAGGTTTAAGGCCTTTTTCGTGCTTCCAAGTCTATATAACCTTTTAACAGAACCTCAGTTCAAAAATCTTGAACTATCCCGTTATTGTTTTTGCTTATCAAGGAAAACCAACTTTTCTAATTTTACACATAGGTTTGCAGAAACTGCTGTGGAATAAAAACAAAAGCCACTGCATGTCTGCACCAGTTTCTCAAAATCTTTATAAAGATCTGAGCAAATACCTGCCCTGAAAAAAAAAATCCCTTGACAAGTTTAAACTAAGTCCATCACCTAAAATTGATTCGTTATATGTCTGTTTTTATACAAAGGGTTCACGGGACTAAAAGGCTGTAAAATTGTACATTGAACAATCAAAAGGACAGGTGATAAAATCTCAGCTGGAACTTCTGCGACATGGCTCCAGCACATGTGGAGATGGAACAATGGCTAAGTGCCTGCACTTTGTGCTCACTGGTCAACTGGAATACAATCTAGTTTTTCAGTTTCACTCTAAGGGTAAAGTGTGATGCTACTTAGAAAAGTATTTCCTGGTTGCTGGTGCTTTGGGAACATGTTCTATCAGGGAACAACTGAGAACACTGTAAAACTGTTGGTTCATATTATAAACATTCATGGCACAAACCATACTTTTGATTTTTATCAAATACTACAACATTGCGCAATGCTTTTAAATCATTTTTGTTCATACTTTGTTTATAATCATTTAGAAGGGTATAGATCAATAGTGCTCAATGCTTTCTGAAGGACTTTGGCTGCTTTTAACTCGTTTTCTATCAGTCCCAGTACACTGCATTTAACACCGTTGAATGCATGTTTTTGGAGAGCCCTTCCTTTTGCCCTGTTTGTGTTTATATGTACAGTCCATACACTACCGGTCAAACCTTTTAGATACACTTTTTCACTTAATGGGTCTCTTTATTTTAATGACTATTTACACTGTAGATTCTCACCAAAGGCCATAAAACTATGAATGAAAACACATGAAATAATAAAGGTGAAATAATTCTAAACATTTTAGATTTTAGATTCTTCCAAATAGCCACCCTTTGATGACTGCTTTGCTCTCTTGGGATTCTCTCCATGAGCTTCATGAGGTGGTCACCTGAAATGGTTTCCAAAAAGTGCTGAAAGGACTTCCCAGACTTACATTGAGAGACGGCCAAAGGTTAATATTTCAGTTATTACAGTAATGGGCGGCTACTTAAAGGAACCTGAAATACAAAACATACAGTTACAGTTTTTTGTTTGCTACATAATTGCATATGTGTTCATTCACAGTTTTGATGCCTTCAGTGAGAATCTACGTACAATGTAAATAGTCATAAACATAAAGAAAACCATTAAATGTGAAAGACGTTCTAAAACCTTTGACCAGTATGTTTAGTCCAGGTCATTTATCTTTCCATCCATCAATCTTTCTATCCATCCATCCATCCAATCTGGTAGTAGGAATTTGTTTAGAGTTGAAATTAGTGAAACCTTGGGAACACCAGGATGCAGAACGGTTGTAAAAGCTGCAAGATGCTGTTGGTACTGTTCTGCTTCTCAACCTTGGTTCTTGCTATCTATGTGGATGCAACTTTGACATGTATCACTTAAATACCCATTGTTGCAGACTGTTTTGATACGGTACCGGCATTCCTCTTTTAGTAGGATAATGAGAAATGCCAAGAGCCAAAATGATTGCCAAGAGCCAACACCTCCTTAAATTGTAAGTAGGTGTTGGCATGGTTTCCAATCTCAGTCCTATCGATTATGGATGGGATGCGGTGGACAGACATGTCCAATCCATGGAGGCCCCACTCCTCAACTTCCAGGACCTAAATGGATCTACTACTAGCATCTTGCTGTCACATCCCACAGCACACCTTCAGTGAGTCCATACCTTGATGGGCAATGCTGTTTTGGTAGCAAAAGAGGTGTGGAACAAGACACTATTAGGCAGGCAGTCATGAAGGTATGCCTAATTTGTGTTTGTGACACCTTAAATACACATTCAACGCATTCAGTCCCAGAGAACATCAGCATCAGTCATTGCTCTAGATTCAAACTAAAAGCCGCAGCAATTTGCAGTTTTTTAGACGGCCACCAGGAGGCAGTTTCATACAGTAAACAAACATCAGAAAGGTGCTGCTCACAATCCACTGGCCTTGTGATGTAGCATTACATTGAAAAATATGACAAATAGGTCTAATAAAATGTAGTTTGAAAGACCGGTCCATCAGTGCCTTTGAAGTGTGTGCTTCTTAAGCTATGCTTGGTATAATCTTCCCATCTATGATCTTTCTTCCTCTGGAGTCTCTCACAGTATCACAATTAGTGTGGCGTGGACATGAGGTGTCATGTCGGTGCAAAGAGAGCTGCTTTGATACTAAATTACTGCAAACATTTTTCTGAGGCAGCAGTGAAATGAGTTATGGAGGTGATTGTTATGAAGGTGTGGTGACCCTGTGACAATCTTAGTGAAACTGGTTTAGATCAAAGAATATAATGGTGCTCAGATGAAATGCACTGACATTAGGAAGTCTTTTGGGACCTGAACAGAGACTGATGATGCAAAGAAGGATCCTGCTCAGAGAAACATGACACACAGAACCAGTATTCCTCTAACAGATCCAATCAAGCAATTGATTCCTCAAAATCATAGTATTTAGATTTTAAATAATTCTCAAAAGATCTCTCGTTCCCTCTGGAACACACAAACGTAAACGCACTTACCTCTGTCTGATCATTTGCGCGTTCACCAAGGATGAGAGCTGGTTTAAGGCATTTAACTGAACCAAATCACTGTTAGTAGCTAGCAGTGACCAGAAGGGAGCGCTCTCTCCTAATGTCCCTCGCCACTCTCTATAACAC
Source organism: Crenichthys baileyi (assembly GCA_036173005.1). Taxonomy (NCBI): domain Eukaryota; kingdom Metazoa; phylum Chordata; class Actinopteri; order Cyprinodontiformes; family Goodeidae; genus Crenichthys; species Crenichthys baileyi. The sequence goes on along the minus strand of JAHHUM010001859.1, from coordinate 200,968 downwards.
TCCCTCACAATGAGGCCTGCTGTCACACTCTCCCCGTCTCTTAGCAACCTTCTAACCCTACCTCCAGTCACTACGGATACCGGGAGAGATGGATGGAGGAAGGGAGGGTCTCAGACTTGTGAAAGGGGGGTGACTGGGAGGAGAGGCTGGCTTGGGATCCCAATCAGCAAATCTGATTGGATGCAAACCTCAGTAAGTAGTTGGCACATGGGTTTTTAGAGGATGATCAAAGTGGATGAATGGTGAAGGAGATGTGAATCATGAAGCCAGGTTTTTCAGGGCCACACTTAGATCATGATTCAAGTCAGTGATATCGAATAATGTGAAGTGGAGGAAAATGATAGCCTCAATTAAGCCAGATTGTCTTGAGGGTCTCAGTCGCCTCAGCGCAGCTCATGGTCTCTCCTTCCCCAACATCTCCTCCCGGCGTCTGTTCCTCTCCTCTCACCTATGGAGTCCTCTTAAATTTGATGGTGCCATCACCATCTCTGTTCTGTCCTTGTGACTCATGATGGGTCTCTGTGCTTTATGACTTCGCTAATCCTTGGGGGTCCGTACCCCCCACCTCACGGTGTGATATATGGTGCTGTCTCAATCAGGGAGTGCAGCTGTACAAAGTCAAAATGTGCACATCCTGCATAATATAATCTGATAAAATGTCATACAGATCACATACAGTACATTGTAAAAGTATTTATACTCTATAACCCTAAGCATAATGGTGCAATGGAAGGAAAATGATTCATGGCTTTCAATACTTTTCCTCTGATACCCCTAAATAAAATCACCTGTGTGTAATTTAACCTCAGTAGAATTTTGTGGAGGCCTCACAGGTTTGCTTTAGAACACATAGCATCATAAAGACGAGGGAACACAGTTTACAGGTCGGGGTAAAAGATGTGGAGAAGTTTAAAGTGTTGTTAGGTTGTAAAACAATATGCTAAGCTTTGCCCATCTGACAGAGCTCTGTCTAAATTCTCATCTCAAAGAGAGCATTAATCAGAGAAAAGATACCACAAGCCAAGTAGAGGACACGGCAAATGTGGAAAATGTGCTCTTGTCAGACATGACAAGAGCACGACTGCAATTTAGGTTGTTTTGGCCTGTGTCCTAAAAATACGGTGGTGGTGGCAGTGATGCTGTAGTAATTTCTTTCTTCAGCAAGGAAAGCTAGTAAGAGTGGCAATGAAAGGATTTAGATCAATTAAAGGAAAATTGATGCCCACAGATGTTCTCCAATGAAGAACAGGCAAATGTTTCAGTCTCTAGATGTGCAAAGCTGGTAGAAACATACCCCCAAAAGGTGGTTCTACAAAGTTCTAACACATGTGGGGTAAATTCACATGCATGCCACACTTTTCAGATTTTATAAATATTTGAAACAACATAACATTTTCCTCCCAGTTCACAATGTGGCAAAATTTTAAAAGAGTTGAAGGTATATGAAAACGTTTGCAAGGGAAACACACTTTCCACACACCTCTGCATGTGCTAACAGTCAAGGCACACAGGCATTTAATATGCTTAAAAGTGTAGTGGGGACACATAGTAGGACATGGCATATAGTGACATAAATGTAAATGTGATGTATTTAATGATATAATTTGAAATAAGATGGACTGACATATGATGTGCACAACATTTTGTGTGATTTTCCACATCTTAATTCATATCATGCCAGGATTGGTAATGTGTGACGACAGGGACGGCACCTGATATGGAACCAGAAATATGCAGTACATCAATGCTCCTTCAAAAGAGCATCCAGTTCTACTGAGTGCCACCAAAACATGGCGCAAAAAAAACAACCTGTAAAGAAATGCAACACCAGGTAAACTATCAGAGGAGATGAATGAAGTGAAGAGAGGAGGAGAAGATGTGTACGTACACAGCTGTGTTTATCTGTGTGTGAGCGACTGTTAAAGACAGAGAAAATGCTGGCTGCTGTTGCCAAGGCAACCCTCTCTCTTCCCTCTCCTCTTTAACCCTTTCTCCTCAGCACTTCCTTTTTCACCTTCTGTGTTTTAGCATCGGAGCGAGCTCTCACTTGTTGATGTTCTGTCGCGCCATCTGCGCCTCCCTTTATCTTCGCACATCTCTCTTCTCTCTATGCTGCAGAACCTTCATTCAAGAGCTCCTCAGGCCTTATCTTCATCTTGATTATTAATCCTCGTCATGTTGGCGGCACACATGTGCTTTGTTAGCTGTGAATCAATCAATGCAACAGAACAGCGACAATTTGTGCCAAACAGTGTTAAGCATCAGGAAGTCATTGTTTCACTCAAATTGTGATGATTTTAAAAACTTGAAGACATGGTGGAACTTTGTCACTGCTGCCATGAAGGAATGCAATTAGCAAACCTGAAGCAATGACAGAACTTGTGGAAGTTGCTGATTTGGAATTTTTACATGACACTGAATTGATGCCAGCTAGATTATTCTTTCACATGTTTATGTCCTTAGTACAGAAGTGGTGCTATTCACTCTTAGTCACTTTTAGAACAAAACAATTAAATTTTTACCACGGAAAGGTTGCTGAGGGGGTGGGGGTGGGGGGGGGGTGTCTCTCCGTCTGTCCGTCCATCCCATCTATGGTGGCAAAAAAGCACCAAAACGGCCCTGTCTGTCCCAATACTCGCACTTCCATCTTTGTCTCCCTCAATTGCGCGTTCCCGTTGATGGGCTCGAGTGCGTAGTGTGTCTCATTTCTCCAGAGTGGTCTTTCGCACCACTCCCTTTGTGCCCTTGATCCACACTTTGGCTAAGCGTGCATTTCTTCTCCTCAAAACTGCTTGTTGTAGTTTTATATTTTTTTTAGCAGCGAGACTGTTATGTCACAGTTATGGCGCAGAGGTGCAAGTCGATGATGTAACCCCTACTGTCCCAATTTTCCAATTTTGCACACTTGTAACCTGCACACTTCAACCCCAATGTGCACCTTTACAAAGTACACACTTCATAAAGGGACGTAGGGTGTATTGTGGGTATTGGGACAGGGCCTTAAAATGGGCTGGGGGGCTGGGTGGGTCCACTCGCTCTGTTGTTGAGGCATGTATCTCCATGTGGACAGCTTTTCACACTTGACTTCTTAACCACAGTCACTCCTTGTTTAGATGGAGATTTGACCTTTAAATAAAATTTTGCCTAGGTCAGTATACATCTTGGTTACCTTTGTTCCTCAACTGTTTCTTGTTTGGGTGAGCTCTGCCTTTTCAGTTTGATTTAATTTTGTTTTGAACTGATTCTATTGGATTTTTGTGTTGGATCTGCAGCTCGTATGTTTTGTATTAAATTATGCTGTCATCCTAATACATCTTCCATATGCCGCTCTTAGTTATTAAAACTGTGCAGTCTCCAGTGTTTTACATTGTCACATATTCTGTTGTGCTGTCCAGGTGCTGTTCTGAAATGAGGACTTTATGTTGTTTTGCACCGAGCACAATGCATGGTAATGTAATGCTGGTAATCAAAGCTTTCAGCCAAAGTAAAGCTTATGCAATACTTGGTTCTCCATCTGCAGAGTACAATAAAAAGGTGTCAAACACAATGCATCTGACAATCATTTGTTTATATCCAAGAATCAAGTTAAATTAGGTGACCTTGTTCGGCCTATTGCCATAAATATGTTACTTTAGCAACATACAGACACTGCATTCACAACAGCTTTAGATCCAACAGTTCACTCTTTTTAGACAGAACCTTGTTAGTAACCGTTAAATGTTAAGTAGCAGTTGCTTCTTTCAAAACAAATCAAACAATCAATGGTTGAGGTAATATGGAAAAATTGTACAAAAGAGCAGGAAAATGACAAATTAGGGCAAAAAAAATCCTGCAACACATACATAAATGAAGCAACATTTTGCCAGCTCTTTTAAGGACTCACACTGAAATGACTGTCTCTACGGTTGTGATCTGCCTGTTTTTACCCTATTCTTCCTCTGTACTGCTACGCTGTTCGTCCTCCAAAATCCAGTGAACCCTTCGACATAACTCATGGTCCCTCTCCAGCTTTTATTACAGTCAGTTCCCCCTTCCCACCATCCCAATAACTCAGGGTGATGAACACTACAAGGACTTCTTGGCTCAAGAGCCGAGAGGAAGAGTGGGAGAGAAAGAGGAGGGAAGAGATATGAATGCTAGGAAGCAAGCGTATGGTTAATGCATCAGCAGATTTACAGGAAGGATTTTTTTGTTTTTAGTTTTTAAAGAGGGTAACTGAAGTTTTGTTTAGTTGTTCTGGTTTTGGTAATGTTATCTTAGTTTCATGGTTCTTTACTACTGTTTTTTTTCTGTCTCTGGTTTAATTTTTTGAGATGATTACTTCAGTCCTACCTTCTGCTTTTCACATTCTCTTAAGTCTTGTTAACCATTACCACACCTGTGCTGTGTTTGTCATTTACATTTATTTAGGAAATATTCTCCAGTGGATAATATTTTAATATAATTTTGTCTGATCCTGTTTAGTTTTGCTGTCACCTTATGTCTTTTCTGTACTGCATAACCCAAAGCACTATGTCCTCTTGTTTCCAAGCCACCGCAGAACTTTTTTTCTCATTTAGAAAACAGTTATTTCCATATAACAGTAAAGGGCTGCAAGAGACAGAAATGGAGCAAAGTGTTAGCCCTGAGACATTTTGAAGTTCTAGCTTTTAGCCTAAATAGTTTTGCTAGACAACTTTGAACGCACCCCTGGTAAAGATTTCTGGAAGATTGAGAATACCACCATCCCCACCAGAACAGTAAGATGCTTCCCCAGTAACAAACCCTGGAAGCAACTTAAAGTCAAGATAAGAGACAGCAAGGAGGTGTACAAGAAGAAGCTGGAGAGCAAGCTCCAGCAAAACAAGTCATGTCAGAGGTGTGTGGTCAGGAAAGAAGATCAAAGGCTTCTAGCAAAAAGATGATCAGACCTATGGATGTTTGGACAGAGCCAACGATGTGAACACATTCTTCAATAGGTTCAGTTCAGAAACAATCTCAGCATCCTCTTCTTCTGCTCACAGCCAAACAGACATCCCACCCACCTTTGACCACAGCTTTCCTGTCACACCTCAAACGTTTTATCTTCCACGTCAGCCATGGACCCTTTTGCTTCTACATGTTTGTCCTCAACCAAATAAGAAGATGCTCATGCTCCCTTTTCCTCCTCCTTCCACCTGTGTGTCTCAGGAAGTCAGTTGGAGGGTCAACTAGAGAGACTGAACCGGAACAAGGCTGCAGGTCCAGATCTTGTCAGCCCTAGAGTCCTGAAGGCCTGTGCAGAGCAGCTCTGTGGGATTCTGCAGCACCTCTTCAACCTCAGCCTGACCCAGAAGAAGGTTCCAGTGTTGTAGAAAGAATCATCTCATCTTGAAAGTGAATTTAAAAAATGAGATGTTTGTAGATTTTAGGAGAAACAGGAATAAGTCAAAAACTATTTCCATCATGTAGGAAGAAGAGGAGGAGGTGGAGGAGTATAAATACCTTGGTGTTCACCTGGAAAACAGACTGGAGTGGAGATGCAATTGTGAAGCCATCTACAAGAAGGGACAGAGCAGACTGTACTTCTTGAGCTTCTTGAACTTTCAGAGCCAGGGACTAACATTGTGCAAAGAAGGCTTCTTCATAAAATCAAGAACATTATAAGGAACTCTCATCATCCTTCATGAGACTGTTGTACAACAACAGAGTGTCTTCAGGCTTCTTCAGATCTGCTGTAAGACAGACTGCTACAGGAGATCCTGTCTGCCCACACCATCAGCGTCTACAACGGCTCTTTGAGGAAACCTGTATAATATAAGCAACAAAAGAACCAAAAGAAAATCCAGACCTATAAAACCATGCACAGGAGCAATCAGTTTCCCCTTTATAAATCATAGCTGCACCTCAATGTTTGTGTACAAGGTTCTGCCTCATGTTCTGCCCTCTACATGCCCACATTCAACCATAAATGGTCAATGCAAAGCACTTCATGAATGTCAATGTGTCTTTAAATAAGCCAGGTGATCAATGTTATTTTATGGTTAATAATGGTAACCAAGGAGCAAAGAGCGAATAAATGCAATTTCTCCGAGGCGGAAATCGGAATTGACACCTTCTGAGAAATGGATGGCCTCCATTCTAGGAAAGACAAGCTTTTGTGGCACCGTCAGAGTAGGAGGGAGACGCTGATTTGTCCGAGACCACAGATGCCAGGCAAAGCACCGTTTAATTTGTATTAAATTGGTAAATCAGAGGTAAAAGGACAGTAGGCTAATGTCTTTATGTCCTCAGGTCCTCTTGAGATTGCAGGAAAGTTTCGAGTGAGAAGAGTCCGAGTAATGTGGCAACCAGCACTGAGGGTCCGGCTGTCCCCAGCAACAATGTGCCCCAAGCACAAGGTTCATCTGGAGGAGGACAGTGCAGTCGAATGCTGTCCTGCAAAATCAGAGAGAAACAACTGATGTATTGAAAGAAATTAGAACAGTACTGAATAACTTGTAAAATGTGAACATTATTGTTGTCCTTAATGTCGCATGACATCCTCACGCACATATTCTTTGGACACTTCCACACACTGCCACCAGCATCTTAGAAGGCCGGCGGCACACGGGTATGGGCGGTAGTAAAGCGCACCTGCTCTGCGCTCTGGGGCTGAGGAAAGGGAGTTAAGAGCCAGCACCTTAAGAGGTAACCACTGTCCCCTGCAGGTTTTAGCGGAAGATTGCATCATTAAATCAGTCCCAAATGGTTAGAATTTCCAAAATAAGTTCTTGGATGTGCCAAAATTTTCTTCAGCTGAATCAAAACAAAACTGCAATAATTCTTGGACTAAAGGAAGAGTGTTTAAACGTTAGCACACAGCCTCAGTTAATACAGCTAGAAACCACCAATCAGGCTTGAAATCTGGGTGTAGTGATGGACTCAGACCTGATCCTTCAGAGGCACATAAATGATCCAGAACGCTGCTGACTGCGTCCTCACTAAAACTAAGAAAGTGGAGCACGTCACCCCAGTTCTAAAGTCCCTACACTGGCTCCCCGTATCTCAAAAAATGGACTTTAAAATACTCCTGTTAGTCTATAAATAACTGAATGACTTGTCAAAATACATTACAGACTTGTTGTCAGTGTATGAACCACTCAGACCTCTCAGGTCTTCTGGCTCAAATCTACTCTGCATACCCAGAACCAGAACCAGACATGGAGAAGCAGCTTTTAGTTCTTATGCTCCACTAATCTGGAATAAACTCCCAGAAAATTGTAAAAGCGCTGAAACCCTAAGTTGCTTTAAATCATAACTATCTGTACCCTGCTTGTGTGTTACTAAGAGCTGCTGCAACAAGTCAATTTCTCCATTGTGATATCAATAAAGTCTATCTTATCTTATCTTACATGATTCCATATGTGTTCATTCACAGTTTTGATGCCTTCAGTGAGAATTTACAAACAATATAAATAGTCATAAACATAAAGAAAACCAGTAAATGAGAAAGTGTTTCCAAAAATTTTTGACAGGTAGTGTATAGCGCCTGCAGCCTATTTCCCAGACCTATGGATTGTTTGATAGAATTATGTTGTTCCTGAAAGAGGCTTTAAGCAGAGAGTTCATTGAGTGCTGATTATATTAAACACATAGCTGTTGGCTTATTTGTGGTGGTAAAAGCTGGAACACCAGGGTGGTTAACACCTGTAATTGCACAGGGATGGCGCAGTTCTGGTGAGTTTATCTCTTCAATACAGGAACCAGTACAGCACATAGATCCAAGAGCAATGCTCTAGGGACTTTAAATCAGCATATTAGCCAGTAATTATCATGGACCAGGAAATTTTGGTGATCCCAGAAAATGCGTTCCCTCCTAATTCCCCTTTTTGCAACGTTTTCCAGCAGTGCCAATGCAGCCATTGCTCAGCATTAGGGACGAATTTCACCACTGTATTTATTTAAATGTCTAAAGTAATCAGTGTTACTGCCTCACACCTTGCCACAATTTGATGTGTTCATCTGTGGTACACATCACACTGGTGATCAGGGAGAGGAATGTGATGGCAAGGAAACTTTGATGAAATGTTGTGACTTTGATTTATGATTTAAGTTGGCTTATAGGCCTTTTTGTATTTATTTGAAAGGGCCCTATGTGCAGATATGGCTCACCAGCGCAAGCATAAATAACACTGCAGTTTTAAAATCTATGATTAAAGTTTGAAATGAAGTGAATGTCTGAGAGAAATCATGATGCAGTGTGGCTTCAACTCCCCACCTCACCATCTGCGTCGCCAGTTGCGTCGCCAACACCCATGGGTCAGAGTCTCCCGTCAAGTTTGTTTTTTATAGATCACAACCTGGTGACGCACACCAGTTTCAGGCCCCGTTTTGTGTGTACCTCACGTTTATACCCTGATGAGGCTCAGGTGTTTAAGATCTCATAACAGGGATGGATCCACAAGGGGGCAAGGGGGAGGAACTGCCCCCCTGCTGTGGAGCCTTGCCCCCCCAGCTTCCCCCCTACTTTTATGTCCTCAAAATACTTGTAATTACTAATAGCTTATTTGTCCAAAAGCCTCTTACAGCGTTCAAATTAAACATTATTTACCAAAAAGTATATAATTGTAGATATAATCTGAGGTCCCTGAAAAACGTAGTTACGGCCCGGAATCAAACAATGTCTGCCTACCGCTCCGCCGCTGCACAGGCACTTTAATGAGGCAGTCTGTCTGCAGCCCAGCAGAGTGGAGCAACTGAGCTGTCCACGTTTCTGCAGTTAAAGTCAGTTTGTTCAGGTGATGTTTTAATAATAATACATTTAATATAAAATGCATTATTATTCTTTTATTATTATTAACATACAACAGTAAAGTTAACTTAAGTTTGCAATTAAACAAATGTTTGCTAAAGTGACCGACGTTCACGGTATAATACGTTTATTAATCATTTGATGATAGTGACTCACTCCCACGTGATTTGTAAGAGTGTTATCATATTTCCCTTGTTAGTTTAGCTTACAATGTTTAAATGAATAACATATTGGCACAAGTCTACAAGTGTGTTATAAAGAAAAATGAATTAGATCATTCTAATTGTAACTATATATTTTTTTAGATCTATGAACTTCAATGAAAAGGCCCAGCATTGCCACCCTGCGTAGACCTTTTGGCCTCCTTTGCCCCCGCTTGTAAAATTTTCTAGATCTGCCATTGTTTGACAATAACGGTTTTTCGCTGTCACCTTTGGTTTTGTGGTTTATTTAGTTCACACAATACAACACCTACACATACATTCCCACTCATGCATACAGTACACCAATGATTTTATTGACATTTACACCCCATATTGCAATTTGTTTTTTATTTCCCAAAATATGTTTCATAGCTAAAGAAAGTGTTTGGATAAAAGATAAATTGTGCCGCTCAATATGTGAGTTCAGTGTGATTGATTGACAGCAAACAGAGCTTGATTTCGCAGGGGGGGAGCTTTCCAACACAGAGGTACTTGCACATGCATAAAAGATATTTATAACATATTTAGGGTGCAAATGACAGATAAAGACATTATTTTTATTTTATGGCGCTTGTGCGTCCAATCCTCTAGTGCCACCCTGGGAAACTGCCCATATGGCCCATATGAAAAGGCACAGCTAAATAATGTACATGGTGTTTCTTCCTTTTTCTTGTGGCCTTTCAATGGGATTATAACAGTTATCTTTTTCTAAAATGCTGTTTCAGACTGGGACTCAGTATCTGGTAATGGCTAATGTTAAATGACCTGTCCTCGGGCTAAAAATCCTTAACGGGACATCCCGAACTTGGAGAGAACCTGTGTATGGATAGGATTGTGTAGCCCTGTGGCTGTGTAGTTTTTCTTTTTACATTTGGCAGCAAATTTTAGGATTGATTGGTTTCAAAACATTCCTATCTAAGAAATATTTATGAAGTTCAAGAATATATAACTTCATAAAGGAACAGTTTAAGCAGGATGTAAAGCTGACTGAAAACCTTCTAAAGAATTAAAAAAGCAGGAAGCTCAGCAATGCCACAGAAACTCAGATCGGCTAAAGACGTCACACCTCACAGGGTGATGTCTGCCTTTTGCCCACAAAGCATCCAACCTCTGTCTTTGACCAATTGAAATATGGGTGGTAGAGAGTGGGTTGGTTCTGAACAGAAAAAGGACAGATTAATATTTTATTATTGTACGTGGCAAAGTAAATGCTGAGTCCTAGCCACTGAAAACAACCCCATGAAGCCCCGGCAGATATAAAATACTCATTTTGATATAACAAAGGGGCTGTAAAAACCTTAATGCATCTTTGAGTCACTCTGGATAAGATGCTTGATTAAATGCCAAAACGCCACTTTGATGACCTACATTGCTCTGCTCAGTAAAAGAGTGACAAACCAATATTTATTCATACAGTGAATCATCTTCCCAATCCTCAGTCTGAAACTTCATTTATCCCTTATTTTTGATTTCTAAGACGTAACACCTTCATCTCCAATCATTACCAGCCAAGGTAAAGGCATGTTAGCTGATTTCCTTTGGGACATTTTGTCTATATGCTCATTTAGAGAGCGTCCTGAATAATATTTATGCATGTGAAAAACACCAGGGAACAACTTAGTAAGTCTTGGTGAACAATTTTAGAAGCAGTGCCAAAGACTGGAAGATAAATGGCAACTCTTTGTGTCGGTTTGATGTTGAATATAGACACAGGGGTGTATACTTCACTTTCCATCATCATAAATTATTTTATTCTCAATAGTCAGGAGATAATAACAGGTTTTCCTCAGATTACAAACACAAACCAGCACAAGGCAGTGCAAAATTGTGAACTTTTCTATTTTTTTAGAAATCTGAAAATCATGCATCAATTTTCTTCTGCTTTATAATTCTGCCCTGTTTTATCATAAAATCCCAAATAAAATACATTAAGCTTTCGTGTTGTAACGTGAAGAAATGTGAAGAGGGGTTGTAAATGATTTTGGACGGGACGGTAGATCATCGTTGTGGATTTTAGTCTTTATATATTTAGCACCAGCTATAGTTCACGTTCAACTGCTGCTCAGTCCAGCAGAAGCAGCAATAGGAGAGAAGAGAACAGCCTGGAAGAACCCTGAGGAGCTGGACGGCATCAGACAAGCCTGTGTGGAGCGCCAGCAGCAGTGTGGGTCATAGAGGGGGACAGACCCCAACCCAGCTACCCCACCATACCGCCACCATATGGCTGTGGTTTCTCAGGCATCCCTCTCCTCTCGTGTTCTGCTCTCCCAGGAATTCCTGCGGGCCTGGGGAGGCAGGGCGCCAACTTGTGTGTGACAGCAAAGTGTACATGCAAGTGTGACAATTCAACTGTCCAAAGGAAAAACTAATAAGGACACCTGATAAAAGACATAATAAATCATTTCAATTTATATGCAAAGTCAAAACCAGTGAAGGCCTAAAAAAAAAGTCAGTGCCATCCATCTGAAACTTATACTTTTTATTATTAATACTCAACACTTCATTTTGTTCATCATGTACAAAGAGAAAGAATAGTCTTATTTGAGCACTTATAATGGTAGATATCGGCATTATCCTTATTAGAAGTACCTTAGTGATATTTTTTTTCTTTTTGCAATTTTGTCATGACATGGTTAAATTTGCTATTGAGAATACGTCGATCATTTCAATACAAAAAAAGGTGAAGGTAAATACTTTTCCCCCAGTATTTGGTATATACACAACCTGTACAATTAGCTGTTTTTGTGTGATTTTTCTGCCTGTACGCTGTAAAAATGTTGGCATTATTTGAAAGAAAATAGCCGAGAAAAGAATGGCCAGGAATAATGTTCTGTATATGATTATGTATACAAGTGGTCATACTCATATGTTACACTTTCGTCACCCACAGTTACTATAATCAAGTTATTTAGTTTCAGTAAAGCCTTGTGATTTCATTGACTTCATCTCACTTTGGGAAATACATTTTGGAGCAACCCCTTATGCAACACTGAGCAAATAACTCAGAAATTACAGAGGATGAAGATGGAAAACAGGAATATTGACAAACACCAACTATACACAGCTGAGTAGAAAATTTTGTGTGCGTCAATATGAAGCAGTATCGATAGATGGTACACATACAGCACATTGAAAAAGTATTTAAACCCCTAGACTTCCACATTTTAGGGTTTTATGCGATAAACCAACACAGAGCGGGGCCTAGTTGTGAAGAGGAGGGAAAACTGATAAAGGGGTTTAAACATAAAAAATAAATAAATAAATCTGAAATATGTGCTCGGCATTTTAATACGGCCCCCTTTACTTTGATACCCCTACATAAAAATAGTACAACCACTTGACTTGAAATGACACCCAATTGTTAAATAAGGCCCCCCTGAATGCAATGTGACAGTTGGTTTTACTTAGGGGTATCTGAGTCAATCACTGCAAATATGTGCCACATTTTCAGATTTTTATTTGTAAAACAATTTTGCTAAGGATTGTTTTCTTTAAAATGTGTGCCTTTGTATTCAATCACCTCTACTCTGATACCCCTAAATAAAAATAGTGCACCCAATTCCCTGTAGCTATCACCTAAACAGTAAGCAGAGCCCACATGTGCGTAATTGAATCTCAATATAAACAAAGTATCAGAGGAGAGGAGGGCAAAAACAAATGTGTGCCGCACTTTTCAGATTTTTATTTGTGAAACTGATTTAAAATCATATGTCCTTTAAAAGTCTAGCATGCATTTGTATTGAATCCCCTTTGCTCCTAAATACAAATAGTACAGCCAATTGTCCTCAAACCTCCCCTAATTAGTAAATACAGTGCAAATGTATACATTTTAATCTCACTATAAGCAAACGGTGATTTATTTAGGGGTAGCAGAGGGGGCAAACACGACGTATCTTTTTTGTTTAAACATTTGACATCCATTTGTATGTCCCTACTGCTCTGAAACCTCAAAATAAACATAATCCTAAATACCCAAAACCTTTTTTGGTCTATCAGATAAAATCCCAATCACATGTATTGCAGTTTGTGTCTGTAATGTGACAAAATGTGAAAGAATCTAAGAGCTAAACATTCTTTTGCAAGGCACTGTATAAAGAGACAAACACAAACAGAGGTTTGTAACAGACTATGAGAGAACTTGTTTTCAATGAACTGAGAGGAACTGAAAAAGTGTGAACTGCTCACTTACGTAAAGGTTCGGAATAATCAGTTATGTAATATCACAGTTTAATTCTTCCTGTCTGCATGGGATGAAGTCACACTCATTTTTTAATAAACACAAGCAGTTTCAAAGTCAAGAAACATTAAAGTGAAGCTCATCAAACACCTGTTTGTTTTTTTCAAAATGCTAAAGAGCACGGATGAACTGCAGCCGACCGATTCTTGGCCTTAGTTGGTCCCACAGGTCAGTGTTATTGATAGTAAACAACCAAAAAAAAAAAAAACATCCACCGCCATCAGGATGTTACAGCCATTTTTCCTTGTGTGTTAAAACCAGGGGAGGGGACACAGTGTTTTGCCCTTCATGAACAAATCTGTTGTGACATGCTCGTTTGCAGAAACTGGAGACTGGGACCAATTTGGCCTTGAGGGAACTAAAGACTCCTGACAAGCCCAACATAATCTGCTTCACAGGCAGACCTGAGCATGAGGCTGCCGAGCAGCTGTAGGGTTGAAGACCTGATAGTCACATGTTTTTAACAGTATCAGGTACACCTCTATGTCATGGCCCGCAGGCATGAACTAGCCCTAGCTAGTCATCCTCATGCCTAAAAAGAAAAAAAAAATAAACAAGAACAGATAAATTAGCATATTTAGTGTACAATATGAACATTATCTGTTTGGTTGTGCTGTTTATTGCAAATGAGTTGAATTATTTCAGTGCCTTGTAGGGAAAAAATGGACCACTAACAGAGTTTATGTGCACATTTTTCACTTTTCAATCAACCCCGTGGACACGAAAGCAGTTAAGGAGAAAAAAACAGTGGAGAGATGAATTTCTTCTCTCAGGGTGGAGGAGAGGATTACATAGACTTATTGGAATTAGAGCCACACAAAATAAGTGGAAGGAAAATCATTCCCAAATGCATGGGGCTAGCGTTCCACATGCACCCGTGCAACTTAATAAAGATGTATCCTTCTCTAATGCAGAGGAAAACACATGAGTTGAGAAAAACAAATGAGAATCCAGACTATTTAGTGATTTTCGGCTGTCGAGTAACAGTTTAGCAATACAGCACGTGAGTCTAAATAAAGCAACAACAGTTTAATTCCTCTGCAGCAAAACACAGCACAATGAGACATAACGGAACAAATGTTTCACCTTTTAATAAGGGGTTGCACAAATGCATTTAAGCCTCACTTTCACTGAGATGAATCTGCACTCCAGCTTGGTATTGTGCTGAAACTCTCAGCAACATCAACACTGGAAAAAAGGTCCAGCACCCATGTGTGTGTGTGCATGTATATATATCTTCCATTACCACAGTGATGTCTATCCCAAACAAAGAGAGGGAGCAGGATAGACTGGGCCGATGATGGCTCTAAATTCTGTGTGCAATTACTATTAGAGCCCAAGTCAAAAAATGGGCAACAAAAATGACAAACGTCTTGAAAATGTTTAAACCAGAATGGCTGCTTAGAAATTAAGGATCACAATATACTGCCTCTATATGCAAATATCACCTCTGTATACATGTAATATCGTATTACATAAATGTTTAGATAATTGAATCTACCCCGAAAAGCATGGAGAAAGAGCTTATCTTATAAAGAGAGAGTCTAACACAATCCAAGGGAACTTAACAAAGACTCCTAAAACTAAACCTTCCCTTTTTAATCACTAAACATCTACACCTACAGTAAATTATCCTCAGATTTCAACAATTTAGAGAAAATAAAGAGAAATTATAACTCTTAACATAGTCTGTATTGGTAAAACTATTATAATCAAGTAAACATGAGATTTAAAGAAATAAAACGTTTAAATTATATCACTTATGATTAGTAATATTTGTGTATTATCTATATTTTGCATATTTTTATTTTTATTTTTATTTTTGGATTTTACCAGTTTTTATCACAGTTTTATTTCTTAAATTGGAAAACATACTGAAAGGTACATCCTGTCTGTCTGTTTACTGTACAAAGTGAAAAGATTCTTAAATATATATTATTTACAAGAAAAAGATTGAACATACTAATGCTGACACTGACAGATGTCCAAACCCAAGTCTTTCAGGTCTTAAAGGGATAGTTCCGAGTTTTTGAAGTGAGGTTCTGTGAAGTTATTATCAGCAACAGTTACCTTACCAGCTCTAAAAAAAAGTCTTATGGCAGTAAGTTTATAGAAAAGTTAAGCAATCAGGAGGATCGAAGGCTAATAGCTGATTTTACAGACTTTAATCAACTCAAGAAGAAAATGTTCCTATACATAAAACACATCACCAGATTAGCAGATATTACCTGTGTTGACTTTTGCAAGAGACTGTTGCTAAGGCTGTTTTCTCAGCCTAACAACATCAATGTAAGTTTGCTTGTTTTTAGCTGTTAGCTACCACCACTCTAAAACTGCTTTGATGCTATGTATGTTGGTGTGTCAAAAAATGCATGTTACATGGGTTTAACGATGAAGAAATAAGCACATTTTGTTTGTCAGAATACACCCCTGGATTGTATAATGGACATACCATTGGGGGAAATGTGTAAGATGTCCAGAGTGTCAGAACAGGGTATATTTTGTGTCACCTTCTTGTTTTTTTCATACTTTATGATAGTCTAAACATCTTGGACTGAAAGTTCAATGCTCTATACACAGCCTATGAGTCCCCCTATGTGGTTAAATTAAATTATTAAAAAGTAACTCAGACTGCCTTCCGTTAGGAGCCACTTGAAGAATTCATCATGAGGTTTCCAAGCAAAAGAGTGTCTGTATAGTGTTGCATGAGGTTAAGTAATGTTATTATCATTGCTGTGGCATTTCCAGAGCACCTACATTCATTTTGTGGCAGTGAAACATATGTGCGGTATATATGGTGTCTTAGAGCTCAGAGCTGCCATTAAGCTTTTTGGCATGGGAAAAAAACATGGCAACCTGGCCTGGCTGGTGATGAAATTTTGATTTCTATGGTGTCAAATCTATAGGAAGGTGATGTTGAAACGCAAGGTAGATACATAATAATGTGATAGCGGTATAAGGATTTATTCATTTTTCTTTAAACTCACTGCAATATTACATCTTTCTATTACAGGCAAGGGAACTACTCTTGACAACTTTACAGAACCTCACTTCAAAAATTTAAACTAGCCGTTTATTTCTGTCAAACCTTTATTCCTTCTTGCTGATTATGGTTCACCTGAACTTTCAAAATGTGTATAAAAATTCCAGAGATCCCAAGTTATTTATTAGGGGTATCTTGGGGTGTGTGTGGGTGGGTGTAGGGGCATCTGATTTAAGGCTAACTCGATCAGTTTAACTGTTATCCGAGGAGTTAGAGAGTACAGGCTGTTGAAGTAAAGAATATTTAACAGTGTGATTGGAGAAAGCACTTATTGTTGAATAATGGTCTGCTTCTCTTCAAAAACACAAACACACATAGCCTATCAATCTACTCCATAAGTGCTTTTATATTGGGATGTGATATAATTACAAACATCAAATTCCATACAGTCCTATAGGTCCTGTCTGTGTCCAGTACTCCTGCATGATCTTCCTCAGCCCTTGAACTTGTGACACCAACCAGTCATGGATCAAACCTTGAAATAACTGTAATCTGTACATGATGAGTCATCATCATACAACTTGGGGGAGGGGAACAATAAGGCATGTCTACTGAGTGCCGGAACCTACACTGAGTAAAATGTCCTGTGCAATAAATGAGGCCCCCTTAGATAAAAAGACTATCTACAACAACCCGAGTAAAAAAGAAAAAACAATCTTTCACAAGATAGCCACCTTCCCGATGCCTAGCCAGTTCCTCAACTCTGCCTTTCATCAGCTTCTCCTACAACTTTGTAGTAGTTCTCCTACACAAGTGACTGTGCATAATATTAGTTTTACACAATGTCAAAACAAAGATTTTTCTGGGAGCCTCCCAGACTGTTTGTGTGATGTAAAGTAATGCTAGCAAGAACCAGGTCAGAGGTTATGTAGCTTGAAGAAAACAGGTGGTCTATAGGCTTAGATTGCTGTGATCTGAGACACATCAGCTTATGAGTAACAGTGGAACATCCTGATTCACTGGATCATAAAACACCGCCCATACCTAAAATATGAAATATTTTCACGAAGATATAAAAGATCTTGGACAGCGTCTTGTATGGAAACCATCATTATCAGCAGCCTGCTGTAAAATTTCTACAGCGGGTTTGGCTCATGTGTTCGTCACATAACAGAGCAGCTTGAATGAGCGCTGGTCCGTCCTGGTGTAGCTGCATGTCAACTGGAGGACACTTCCACTGGAGACCTTTAAGGCACGTCCTTCCTCTCAGTAGCTTCTGTTGAAAACGTTGTTCTTCACAGTAACGCAAGTTCAAACTGACAAAAAAAAAGGGGTGTTTTGAAGTATGTGCGTGCTTGATTATTAGTAATGTCTTAAAACATCTACAATCTCCCAGCTCCAAATGTGTCTTTGAAATCCTAGATCAGATACACAAATGGTCATGGAGTAAAATATTCTACAGAAAATAGAAAACAAACAGGAGTAAAAGACTCAGTCTTTCTGGCTTGTTCGCCGAACCAAGAACAACCTTCCTGGCACCACCAGGAGCAGATGGAACACTACTACAGATACTTAGAGAATAGTAAAATACTATACCAACAGAATACAAAACAAAATTTGTGGTCTCACAAGCAGAGTTACCATAAACAGCATGGATGTCTTTGTTATTCACAATGTTATTGTTGTCCTTATACCCTGTTTTTCTATAAGAATATCTTATTATCATTCATGATTGTATTTCTCATAAGCAAACAGCTCTTTAGGTGTCGGGGATGATGAGGAAAAGCGGGGACAGAGACGAAGAGAGGTGGACCAGGGTGCAGGGAGAGAAGAGATGTCCAGACCAGGCTGTGTTGTGGCGCATGCAAATGTGACAATGTCTAATTTCTGAATTGTCAGAGAGGCAGATGGCCGGTTTGCTCCCATTGTCGCTCTTGCTGTGGTTCCTCACGAGCACCCGACAGGAGCCCTCAGACTGTGGCCCTTGCAAAATAAACAAACTGTTGCTTCATTATGAAACCAACCGAGCACAGTGATTTCTAGCACACTGCTGAGTGAGATGATTTGACTTGCTGAGGTTGGGGGCTTTAGTAAGATTAAGAACAACATTGATTGATTGTGTATGGATGTAAAAGTTGAGTAGCTTTGGCCATTTTCAAGAGAGGTTTAGCATCCTTAACCCCTCAGGATGTCCTGATTTCTTATCCATATTTTCAATCTTTGTTTCTTTTACAACAGTCTCAACCTTTTTTGTCTCTATCACTCATTTGAGCCCTCTTTTAATCATCTGTTTTTGTCCCCATTAACTTGGGCTGCTTTGTGTCTGCTTTGTGTTTTAAGAAATAGCCCTGATCTAACACTTTGAACCTCTTTTGCTCTCCTCTTTTTATACCTTTATCTTTTACACGTCAGACTCAATACTGGAAAGTTTCTCGTACACATGGCCATTGCTTCCATTGAAGGGACGTGGGGGTCCGACCGCCAACATGGACCCATGATGGTTCATCCCACCAAGGCTAAGCTCTTTTGGGAATCTTGGGGACACGTTGGACAACACCCCTGATGTGGCAGATGCTGGCAGATATGACGTTGCGCTCAACTGACTCCTGAATTCACTTCTGCTGTTTGGGGCAACTTGTTGCTGCTGCTGTTGCTTTGTCAGGTAATATTGTTTGGCTCCGTGCATCAGACACTGGTCATCGCCGAAGGTGGGTATAAAGGGGTTTTGGTTTACCCGATCAGGGTAAAGGGATTTGGATAAAGAGAATGCTGCCCCACCTCCGCCTTCCATCAACGATCTGTCTCTCATGTCTCTCTCTCCGATGGAGCGGCGGTGGAGGCCCTCATCACCTCTGAATAGGCCAAATGGCAAGCCAGAACCTTTCTGACTTTCCCCTCCATAAAACAGTGGGTCTCTGTCCCTATCTCTTTCTCTCTCTGAGCCCCCATGGCGTTCAAATATGTGTGCAAAGGGGCTGTTATCTTCCATGTAGCGTTCTTTCTCCTTCAAACTAACACTCCTCGGTGGGGGCACCATTCCTCCCATGCCAGCTCCACCGATGCCTCCCCCTAAACCTCCCATCAAACTTCCCATGCCACCTGATTCCTCTTTCTGAAGGTCAACAAACGTGTCATACGAATGCTGCCGCCTTAGCTGCTTCCCAAATCCTCCACTCTTTCTCCTCTGCTGGGCCTGAGATTGAACCTGAGGGCCTGCGGCCATACCAACCACTCCTCCCCCACCTTTTCCTCCCCCCATTTGTTCCAAGGGGTGGTTATTATCCTCGCTAATATCGTAGAGGTTTCCTGTCTTTTTACAACCTTCACAGCGCATGCAGGTTGCAGAGCTAGGGCGGCTACTACCTGCTGAGGACCCACAGCCCATACCACTTGAATACCCACCACCTCCTCCATGAATGGACATCTGCTTTCCCCCACTAGCTCGACAGTTCCTGCACTCCCATTCTCCCCCTGCCAACCCAGAGCCCGCTCCGCCCTTTGAGTCAGACTTTTTAGGTTTGCTTTTAAGAAAGTCTTCAACTGGTACCAAGGAGGTGCAGGTTGGCACTCCATCTCTGTTTCCAGGGCCCTCTGTCAAGTCTACATGTTCCCATTGAGGGACACCCTCTTTGGGCCGAAACTGGTCCAGGTAAAAGTCCCTTACACTCTCCTTTTCCCTGAAGAGATAAGAGTTCCCATTGTTGTTTCCTCCACCACCCCCTCGCTTGCGTTCAGAGGGCAGCAGCGGGGGGGAAGCTGAGCGCTGGCTGTGGTAGTGGTGGTGGCTGATGTGGTAGGGTTTCCTCCTATAGCCCAGCTCAATTTCGTCCAGCTCCCGTCTGGACTTTGCAGAGGCCGGCCTCTTTTTTAAGCTGTCACGGTACTGTTTGCGCTTCTTGGCATTACCCTCCAGGTTCCCGTACGTTACGGTGTGTGTGGAAATGTCTGAAACATCTGAACGTATATTTCCCTCATCATCTCCTCTCCCCCCACAGTAGCTATGTCCAGGAATGTAAGTGGAACTTGAAGCACCACCTTTGAAGGAGAACTTCCCGTAGATGTCAGGCAGACCTCCCTTGAAGCTCTGGCCTGAGGGAGGAGTCTGTCCGGACAGCAGGTCAAACTTGCTCATGTTCCTGTGGGTCAGTGCTGAGCAGGGCTGGGTGGTAAAGATAGGTGCCACCCCCCCACCGAGGCTGTCACAGTCAAACATGCCACCCTCCAGAGAGCTAGCACTGCCCAAACTGTGGGGTCTGTTGGGGGGAGGGCCACTGAGCCCTGGGGTTGAGCCATGATGGTGTAGATAGTGATCCTGGTACAAATTACTGTCCTTGAGATGGAGGTTGCCAAACGTCCTCTCCACCTCACTGATGTAGTCACTAAACATGTTGTCTTCTGGCATATAAGGAGGTTTGCAGTCAGAATGGCCTGCCAAGCTGCGGCGATGCTCAGAGATGTCATAAACAGAAGAGTCTCGACGGATGAAGTCCAGAGCGCTGTGTGGTGAGCCGTTTACTCCAGACAGGGAGGCCATGTTCTTGGCAGTGCGTAGGAGGCGCATAATGTTCGAATGGGTGTTGTTCATGGTGGCTGATGGGGAGTTCAATGCAGAGCTGCTCTTCTCTTCGATTTGGACCCCATGAATGCAGCTGTATATTCCCTGTACAGACGAAATATAGGGAAGAAGAAGCATTAAGAATGAGAACAACTGTCAGTGATGCACTCTAACAAAGAAGATTTGGACAGACTTTTCTTGCACACCAATGATAAAACACTTCTGCCTCTGACTACATAGTTCCCATTTTTACACATGCAGTGTCTTGCATAAGTATTTTAGTTGGATTTAGTTTTGGACTTTGACTAGGTTATTCTGAAACATGAATTTGCTTTGACCATTCCATTGTAGTTCTGGCTGTATGTTTAAGGTTGTTCTACTGCTGGAAGGTGAACCTCCGCCCCAGTTTCACGTCTTTTGAAGCCCCTTGAAAGGTTTCCTTCCAGCTCTGTCCGGTATTTGGCTCCATCCATCTTCCAATACACTTTGAGCCACTTTCCTGTCAATTTAGAAAAAAACGCATCCCCACAACATGATGTTGCAACCACCATGTTTTACACTGATAATACTGTGTTGAGGGTGGTTGGGTTGTGGGGCGGCTGTGGAGGCTCTGGGGGCATATATATATAGATATATATATATATCTATATATATATTAATACATACATATATATATATATATATATATATACATATATATATACATATATATATATATATATATATATGTATGTATATATATACTATAGATATCTACAGTATGTATATATATAACTATATAATATCTATATATATATATATATGTATATATATATATATATATATAAAATATATATATATATATATATGTATACATATAATACATATAATGTGTGTGTGTGTGTGTGTCTTAATTGTTACTCTCATCTGTGGCCCCCTCAAGATCTCTCTCTCTCAGCAAAAGTCCAGACTCAAACTAATTAAAATGTGTCAATATTTTAGTTTACTGTAGGCTGTCTTTATAAGGCAGCAATTAGAATCACTTTACAATGTAGAATATATATATATATATTTATATATATATATATATATATTATATATATATATTTCAATTGTTAAAGAACTGCCATGTATGAAACAATGATAAACCATTTTCTGATGCATAACTTTTCATCTTCAGTTTCCGTCTTTTCTTTTGAACAAAGAAGTTATTGTTCTCTGCATTGTGGTCGAGTTTTGATTTCATTTAAATTAAAAATTTGACTGTTCGATTGTTTTTGCGGTTTTTATTTAAAAATCTGTAGATGGTAAGTGATTTATTGTTCGTCCTGTCTTAATGCAAGCGGCGTTTTTTTATGTCTATGGAGTGTGGAAGTAAAATAGTCTCATTAGAATCAGACATTTTTTAGACATTGAATTTATGACACTGAATTTTTATCCTGTGCAATTATGTATGTGAATTTTTTTTGTACTTAAAATTTGCCAGCAAAAATTCACCTGCAAGAATTCGCCTGAAAAAATTCGCCTGCAGAAATTCACCTGCAAAAATTCACCTGCAGAAATTCACCTGTAGAAATTCGCCTGCAAATGTGTTGCCGCTTCTTCCGGTCACTTCAAAACAAGAGCATCTGCGGACAGGGTTGGGGCACTAGCTGTCATCAGGTCAGTCAAACATTTCATTCAGTTCCATTAGATGAAAAAAATACCGAATCTCAAATGGGTGTTAAAGCAATCAGCACTCGATCGAGTCTTTTAGCCAATCAGATTACACACCACTGCCTTGGGCAGAGGCGAGTCTCTTAACAGTTTGCTGGATAGTGGCTTAATGAAGATCAGTGATGAGATTTTTCTGCCAAAAATATATTATTACAAAACGCCAGGTAATTAACACCCATTTGAGATTCTGTATTTTTTTTTCATCTAATGGAACGTAGCGGTGCTCGTTTTAAAGGCTGGCCGTTCACAACAGCCTGGAGCTCCGAGGGGAGAGAAGCAAAGCAAGAGCATTGAGGCTCAGTTCAGAAAATATTTGGAATGAGGGGAAAATAACTATATTATAACAGATTAAGTCGTGTTTTAGACTGCCTATTGGTATCTGATCTTCTTTGTGTGCTTGTGAATTTTTGCTGTAACTGGTTCTGGATGATGGCTTCATAGCAGACAGCCGTTCTTCACTCTTCCCGGAACTGCGTACCAGTGCAGAATCTTTTAGTGGTAGGCAGTACCAGACCGTACCGGCTTACTTTCACCCCTGAGTGACACAAAACATGAATCTGCAGTAGAAGAAGGAATTACATTAAAAACTTTCCATCAAGGAAAACAATGCAATTTTTCATAACTTTAACTGCTTTATTATTTATTGTCTTTGAATTTAATTTAATTAATTTATTTTATTAATTTACCCATGATGCATTTGTATGTCTATCTAAAGCTTACATTAAAATAATGTTTCCCATGCCACTTTGAATGTGATTTTCTGTCTTTTTAACAGGCTTATATATTGTCTTTTAATTAGCACTGCCGTTATTCCACATAGGCATCCAGTAGCTTTCTTAAAGGGTACGCATTATGCAAAATTCACTTTTTGATCGTTTTTATACTTTAATTTTGGTCTCTGTTGCTTCTACAAACAGTCCAAACGCAAACAAAAATATGAATAATTCTGCAATTTTTTGGCTATATGGAGCCTGTAGCCTGGAAATGTCTCCTTTCAAGTGTCAGCAGGTAGAAACCAAAAGCCGGTTTAAATCCGTGCAAACGCTTTACTAAACCGCGGGCTCTGTTTTGCAATCCATGCGCGCAGATTAATCAGTGACATCTGTCAAGAGTTTGGAGGCATGGCCCACACCTGCCAGGTAAGTTCAGTGGATCTGTTGTCATATATTGTCATATATAAACTTAAAGCACAACCATGTTTTAATCAGCACACTTCACAGGTGTCGGCCATGCGTCCAAACCCATGACAGATGTCACTGAGTAATCTGCATGCACAGTTTGCAAAACGGAGCACACAGTTTATCAAACCGTGCAGACGAATTGCAGAAACTAAGCACAGTCTTTTAATCCGTGCGCACAGATTGCAAAACTGAGCGCATGGTTTAGAAAAGCGTGAGCATGGATTTCCAACGACTTTATTTTTTTTTATCCGCTGACACTTGCCAGGCTCTGTAGCTATAAATGATAATGTTTTATTTTTTCTAGAAAATGCGCGGTTATAAAAACTGTGTAATTGTGATGTCACAACTACACTGGCACCTGGCAATGTTACCTGAGTCCCGCCCCTGACTAGCAACTGAAGCGGAGCTCCACCCATTTGATTTTCAGTAGAGGATCATGTCTCACCGGCTTTTTACCTTAAACACGCTTTGCAACGGCTACCCTCAAAGACAGATGTTCTGCCTGCAAAGTCACACGTGTCCATGCACATTTTCCCGATGTTGGATAACAGAGATTCGTGGCTTTATTTTATTTTTGAGGGCAATGTTCCAGTCACATTGCTGAAGACAGTAATAGTTTGCATGAATCACTTCACCACGGACTGCTTTGAGAACTGACATTAGAACACGTGAGAATTTGCAGAAAGACTCAGACTCAATTTTGATTCAGTCCCTAATGTTTGTGGCAAATCTGCAGATGACAGAAATGTAAGTACTTATTGTTGTGTCTTATAAGTTTTAGTTTAGTTTTCATGGATGAAGTGCTGGTTAGGGGCGTGGCCAGATACAGCTAATTTGGTTAAAAGCGACAGAGCCCTAAAACAGCTCATTCTGAAAGGAGCTTAAAAAAGGGGTAACTGATTAGGTGAAATCTTATTTTCTGAAAAGGATTTTGAGCAAAAAATTGTAATTAACATGTTTTGTGAAGCCCATAGATCTATCCCAAATGTTTAAAACGAAGTATAATAGGTCACCTTTAAATATGTAAAGAAATATTTCAAGACAGGTTAATATGAATATGTCAAGAAACAACCCAATAAATGCACAGTTACATTTATAATTTCTTTAAAAGTATTGTTAGACTGCATATAAAACAGTTAAAATTGCATCCTGACAAATCAATTTAGAGTGTAGATGACATAGAGTTAGAAGAGTTGTATATTGTATATATTAGGTAATGCGATACAGCTTTTTCGTAGTTGTGAAACAGAGTGCAAACAGCATAACCCTTGTGAGAGAGTGGATTGACTTGATGCCAGATGATTGATACTGGCGTAGGGATTATAAAACCCTTTCGGATCCACTGGTCAATACTTTCAATCAATGTAATTAGAATCCAGCTCAACAATTTCCTCTAGCAGTTGTTAAAAACTTCAGTTTCACAAGCCTCTCGGTGCCACTGGCTCCAACACAATTCCTACTGTAACAAAAAGGCCATGCTAAGGCGAGACTAGCTGAGCCCCTCAGAGACAGAAATATAAACTGCTCCATTTGCATTCAGTGATGTACGATTCAGTATTCAGATAAAAATGGATGTTCAGCGGAGGGCAAACCAGGCGTGACAGATGAGGACCTTAAAGGAACAGATCAGTTGCAAAAACTGATTTTTCTCAGGTGGTGCTCTGGAAAATGTAAAAGCAGTTGGTCAAAAATGATCTTATCTGCAAGATCAAAATTTTTTTACTGTTTGGCATCTTCTCACTAAGCCCCTCTCTATTTTTCTACAAAAAGACCCTCTGTACTCCTTCCACAGGTCATGCGTTTCTGGTAATCAGCCAGACTGCTGCATTGGCGGAGAAAAGCTTCATCCTAATATTTATTTTACAGGCAATGTTATTGCTTCTTTCAATTTCACAGTCTGTTAATAGCCAAGTCGGTGAGGCTATTGTCAACGAAGTAAAGCTGAAAAGGCACTTCAAGAAACCAGGAAGAGGAAGATGAAAACAAACCCAATCACCTGATTTGATGCCATTTATGTCTTTTTCAAAGCAAAACAATCTTCTCCTGGTTACTGAATCCGTAACACTTTCCCTTAAAACAAAACACATGCTACAGCTCTGCTAGCTCTTTCAAGCTTTTACTGTCTGTCAAAACCTTAATCATGTTTTTATTGGGATTTTATGCAATAGCCCAACGCATAGTTATGCATGATTGTGAAATGAAAGGAAAATGATTACATTTCCAACAAATTAAAAATCTGACAACTTTGGACTATGTTTTGTAGTAAACAGAGTCTACTTGTGTGTCATTTAACCCCAGAATAAATACATTGAAGGCCTAAGATTTTTGTTAGACAACGTTAGTTGTAGTGAGCCATAGTAATGCTGGATGAGCTGCAGAGATCCACAGGTGGGGGGATCTGTTAACAAGACAACTATTAATTGTGCTCCACAAATGTATCCTGAATGGAAGAGTGGCAAGAATAAGCCCAGTTTTTAAAGAAAGTCAGGAGAAGTCACATTTGCCACAAACAATGTAGGCGACATAGCAAAAATGCAGAGTGAGGAGCTTTGGTCATATCCCTATGTTTTTTGAAGAAAAACTAAGACTCGACATTGCTCCAAATATGCCAACCCCATGTTGAAACTTGGTGGCAGCATCAAGTTGAGGGGATCTTTTTCTCAGCCGGGATGGGGAAGCTCGTCAGAGTTGATAAGATGGAGGTAAATACAAGGTAATCCTAGAACAAAACCTTTTAGAAGGTAAAAAAAAAACTCCTGAGACTAAAGCAGAGGTTCACCTTCCAGCAGGATAATGATTCTAAAGCTACGAGCTACGATGGAAATTAATAGACAAAGCATATGTATGTGTTAGAATGGTCCAGTCAAAGTCCGAATCTGTGGGAATACTTGAAAAATGAACTTGACAAATGGTCTCCATCAAATCTAACTGAGTTTGAAATATTCTACAAAGAAAAATGGGCAAATAAGTTAAGTAGATGTGCAATCCTGGTAGAAGTATGCCCTAAAAGACTGTAATTGCTAAAACAAGAAAGGTAGTTGTACAAAGCATTTTTTCAGGGGACTGGGAATGTTTCCAGGACACAAACCATATCAAATCTAATAATTTTCCCTCAACTTCATAATTATGCACTACTTGGTGTAGGTCTATCATAAAATCACATGAAATACTTTGATTTTTGGGGTTGTAACATGACTAACTGAGAAAAGGTTCCAAGGGTGGAAATACTCTACCTTAATCTCAGAATGAGTCTGCATTCTGAGATTAAATTAATTTACAAATTATTTGGTGAGAGAGCTGTGTAAAGTGTACTAATTAAACCTTTAATACATCTACAGTTCTAAAGTCATTAGAGGCTTTTTGAATCAATATAACAAATTTTTCTGAGTGTTTCAGGTGGGACCTGAAGGAACAGGTAGCCAGGGGAGAGCTACTCGCAAACCCTGCAGAGGGAACACTAAACAAGCATGGAGACATGACTGAGGCCACGTGACTCACGCCAGCTGTGACAGATGTCATTTTTCACGCTTCCGGGCCTAAATGTTAATTGCAGCAATAACAATAAGCCTTATTGGATTATGCTATAAAATTAAGGAAACAGAATCTGTCTGAGGAGCAGAACAAGAAAGAAAAAAGAAAAGCAAGAAATGGCTGCTGCTGAGGAGACGTTACAGGAAATGAGACAAAGATGATACGATGTTTTGGACGTTGGGTTGTGGCAAGATGATGGAGAGCCATAACTCCTGTTGATGTTTTCCTGCTCAGTGCTCCAAATACAAATGATTTCTTTCTATGAGTTTTTGCCCAGAATATTTTATCATATTGAATCATCTCACTGTATTTGTGAACATACACAGCTCATTCATTTTGCCATGCTGCAGCAAAGACAGACATAATTTTTTGCCATTAAGAACAATCACTGAAGGTTACACAAAGCTTAATTGGTCTCAGTTTCAGCCAGCCATAAAAGGTTTAATGATGCAATAATCAAAAAAACAGAAACGAGCACCTTGCCTTGGAAAATGAGAAGTCAAATGACATAGCAGCAAATGGAAATCAGGGTTCCCACACATTTTTTATTAAAAATTCAAACCTTTTCCAGGTTTCTACTTTTTTGAGGCCTTAGACCATCATTTAAAATACCAAAAGTTCACTATGGATTTAAGGAAGGAAGGAACAAACGAAGGAACGAAGGAACGAACATAAAGAATAGTAGGAGAGTGGATGGAAGGAAGGAACATAAAGGATAGTAGGAGATAGGAAGGAAACAATGAGGTAAGAACAGAGACAAATATACAGGAAAGAATGGAAGGATACAAATAGGCAAAAACCGAACTGTTTGTCAGTGGGATAGGTGATAAAGTTTAGAAA
The DNA here is from genome assembly GCA_036173005.1 of Crenichthys baileyi. NCBI lineage: Eukaryota > Metazoa > Chordata > Actinopteri > Cyprinodontiformes > Goodeidae > Crenichthys > Crenichthys baileyi. Next base: position 172,991 of record JAHHUM010001859.1, on the reverse strand, counting down.
TGCAAATATTTTTCAATACTACTTCCATACTTTTCCAGACCTATGAAATACTAAAATCAGACTCCTTGCTTTTCTAGGCTGTAAAGGAAGACAAGGACAACATAAAATGAAGATTATACAGAATAATGAAAGTTGGGCATGATCAGAGAGCATTGTGGAGTTTTTTTTCCTAACTTTGCTTTCTGGTTGCAAACCCCTGTCAAGGGCACACCAAATAGACAGAATGAGCAGCAACATGTGGCTTTTCTGCTGTAAATTAGCCATGTGGTTCAGCCTGCAGTGGTTCACCTTCAGAGACAAGCAGTGAATTACACCATAGCCATGTCAAAACAATTGGAATGCAAATCCAACACCTTGGGGTGACTTTGGTCTCCTGGGAAGTGGTAATCCACCCTCAACGGTTCAGGGGCTGATTTTTTTGTTGAGTGAATTATTGATTTCAGCTCAGCATTTTGTAAATGTTTATCTCATGGGCTCGAGGAAGGCCTATGAATGAAAACAAAAACTAAAGGGGAGAGCTCCTTGTTTTTTGTAAAGGTTGACAGAGAGAGCCTATAGCGATCACAAAATGGAAATTAAATATAGTGCCTTACAAAAATGTTAATATTCGTTGAACTTTTCTACATTTTGTCCTGTTACATCAACAAACTTTATGGTGTTTCGCTGGGATGTTTTGTTATAGCCTAACACAAATTAAGAAATCAAAAAATGAAAACGGTGGAATGTTTTCCACCCTGAGTCAATACTTTATAGAACCAACTTTTGCTCAGTTATAGCTGTAAGTCTTCATTTTTGCATTTTCAGGCCTTGGCCCAGATTCTCAATAGGATTTATGTCTGTACTTTGACTGGGGCATTCCTACATATAGATATGTAATAATGGCCCAGTCTAAGTCTCAAAACCATTCCAGCCTATAACAGGTTTTTATTCAGGGTTGTCATGAATTTAGCTCCTTCTGCCTTCCCATCAATGACCAGTTTCCTTGTCCATGCTGAAGAAAATCATTTGACCAGAGTAGCTTCTTTCACATGTTTGCTGTGTCTCCTAAATGGATGTCTTCTGGCTTTCTTTGATCACTGGTTTCTTCTTTCCACTTTTCAGTAAAGGCCAGATTTGTGGAGTGCAGGACAAATGTTTTTAACATCCGCAGATTCTTCCATCTGAGCTGTGGATCTCTGTGGCTTCTCCAGAGTTACCAGGGATCACTTGGCTGCTTTTCTGATTGCTCTCAGCCTATGTGGAAGGCCACGTCATGGTAGGCTTTTAGTTGTGTCATACTCTATTCTGGGACAATACATTAAACAGTCCTCTGTGAGATGTTCAAAGCTTGAAATACTGTTTTCTAATCAAACCCTGTATTAAACTTCTCCAAAACGTTATCTCTGACCCGTCTGTTGTGTTTCCTGAACTTCATGATGTTTATTCACTAATGTTCTCTATTAAACCTCTGAGGCCTTCGCAAAACAGCTGAATTTATAATAAATAGATTAAATTACACACAGGTGGACTCTTTTTGCTTATAAGGTGAATTATAAAGGCAAATGACTGAACAGAATTGGGTTCAGGAGTATCATAGTAAAGTGGGGTGTTTGCAAACGCACGCCACACTTTGTAGATTTTTATTTGTAAAACATTCTGAAAATCCTTTTTTCCACTTCCCAATACAGTACTATTTTCTGTTGTTCTTTTACATAAATCCCAATATTGGACTTTTTGGCTATAGCAAAAAGAAAAAAAAAATCAAGGGGTATGTATACTTCTGCTCTGTTTCTGCTACTCCACTACTCTGGGTTACTCTGCTTTCGCTGTTATTTTTGGGATGTTAATTGTCTCTCACCCTGCTGACGCTGAAGACGAAACTGGGCTGGCCAGAGCAGACGCCCATGAAGCAGAAGCGCAGCTGCCAGTAGAACCAGTGCTCGCAGATGAAGGTGATGAGGGAGAGAGCCATGGCAGCGCCCAGCATGTAGAAGACCCCGGCCATGTTGTCCACGTCCAGCTGGCTGGACATCACCTCATTCTTCTCATGGTGGCAGATCCCAGTCAGCCACAGGGACTCCAGCTCCTCCATCTCACCTGGAGGGATGACACGTATGACATTGGAGAGGGGGCATATTAGAGGAAGGACAAAGGTAGGGATAAGATGAGGGCTGCAACAGATGGCATGGAGGGGGAAGGAGGCAGCGAGAGATGGATGAGGGGGAGGGAGAAGCATAAGGAGTTGATGGAGCACTAAAAACGGCAGTAGAGGCGTACATCAAAGGGCTGGGAAGTGGTGGGAATGGACATAAAATATAAAGCTGAGAGGATGGATGTGATGTAATAAAAGAATGGTATAGGAGGGCCTGAGACATGGCTGTGATGATGCAACAAAAGGAAAAAGGAGGGAGGATCGCGGGGGAAATGGTTTGTGTGTGTATGGAGAAGAGGGTAGTAGCCTTCACAGCAGACCAAGGAGGAGAAACATACACATAAAACACGTCACATGTTGATGACATCAAACTCCCCTGTCCAAACATGTGTCTGCAGGTGTCTGCTGTGCGTCTGATGCTGCTCCGTCAGTTAGAGGTGTCGTTTGTGGGTCACCTTCTGTTTCATCACAAGCTGCTCTCAATCAGAGCAGAAAGAGGTATGGTGGGAATCGCTTAATTAATCATACAGTCAGCTGCGGTAGATATAGAAACACACAGCAACCTCCTCTGTGCATATGCCGATGAACCTGTAACCACTTTATAGCTTTTAGCTTATGTTAGAAATTACTTTTTCCCCTTTTTCTATTTTTAAGGTAAGAAAATTGTTTTTTAAGAATGTGGTTTTAGATTTTCTTGATTGTTCTGCATCAATTATGATGGAACAAGTGATAGGATGCTACAGTGCAATTACAGGCAATTACATGCATGGGTACCTTTCACATCTGAACCGATACCTGCCCGGTACCTGGGAATCGGTATTGGTACTCAATGGGATACATTTTCGGTACGTTTGTGTGCGTTTATGTTTATTTCAAGCAGTAATTTTATTCCATTTAATTTTCTATCTCAAAAGAGAAAAAATTATATCTAAACATATGTTTTTAGGTTTTCTTGATGTCTGTACAAGGCTATCAGTTACATCCAATACAATTAAACTTTGAAAATTAAAATAAAGTTAAAGAACTTTGACCAAAAATGTCTTCTTCCTTGAAACTTATAAAAAAAAATTAAGTATTTTATTGATGTGAATTAAGAAAATGGACAATGATATACTTACCTAATTTTATTATTGATTTTTGTGTAATGTTATGGAACATGTCCTCTGTGGCTAACAGAAAGAGTATATTGAAATTTCATGACACAAGTTCTCGCAACGTTAAAACTCAATATCTCTCTTAAAAGCAGAGTTTGTCTGGCAGAGCTTTATCCAGCTGCTGTCTACACGCGACTTTGTCTGGTGAAATCAGTCTTAAGGTCTGCACTTACTCCACAAGATGAGAGAAATCTTTTCTCTTAGACAGGGTTGCAGGAGAAAAATGTAATCATTGTTTTCTTGCAGCCATGGTTTGGGAGTTGCAGCTTGTTCTCGTCACATCATCTGGGCAAAACGTTTTTTGTGTGGTCTCTGACAACTATTATGTGATTAGCGGGATATTTAAAGTGATGTTGGTTTCTACTCTGATGTATGCTGCAGTGGGAGGTCCCTATGAGAACTTCCAAGGAGTTCTGCCCCTGAGTTTCTTGTGAGCTATTAAACAAACCTTTCTTTTCTGGTGAGGTCTGTACAGGCCATTGTGTAACATTATGATATACAGATGGGTGCTTTAAGCTTGACACCCTGATATAGCTGTGTTTGAGACGTTTATTTTAAAACAAGAAAGGAAGTAGTTCTTCAGCTTGCCCTGTTGTGTTGACCCTGTCAGTTAGTAAAGACTCGTCCATCAGGTTGGCAGACCACACTTGGTACTCGGTAGAAAAAAAGACAAGGTGACAGACGATACAAATAATTTCAAACTACTGTGAGAATACTAAGACTTGCTAACGATAAGACGCTAATAACGTTGAAGTCAATATCTGATTTGTAGTTACTTAAGGCTATTTTACAGTTTTTTAAAGAAGCCATAGGCCTTTTTTTGTTTATGATTTAAAATACTGAGACCGATCAAACCTGAGCAGGATAAATACATCTTAGAATTATAGTAGCATAAAACACAGTGAATGGAGTCATACCTGGACTAAGTTTTTATTGTCTCATTCTCATGAACCTAACATTTGGTTGTTCAGGAAAAGTTCATTCTAAACTAAACCACATGAAAACTTTCTATTTTATAAAATATCTGAAAACTGTAATCAGTATTGTGGTTAGTGTTTTTGTAGGACAGTTCTTGTATGTAAGTTTTGCTCCTGTCTGCTTCAAACAACCCAGACTCCCTTCTCACTGAACCTCCGGGCTTTCCGCGTGAGCCGGATCGCTTTCTAGGCCACGAGGAGTGGAGTGGACGATGAAGCATGGCAAAGTGACATTGAAATCCTCAGAGGTTGTGATATAGGGCCGCTTGGTTCCTGTAGCGACACAGGGGGGTGTTACAGCAAGCCGACCCATATTCATGTGCAAACAGATACAAGCGACTCTGAAAGTTTGGACAAATTTAGTTCGATCAGAAGCTGTTTATTCTGATGATCAATAAGTAAGAAACACGAAATAGAGAACACCTAGACTGAATGCATGTAGGTTGCCAGAAATAATACCTCTTTCATAAATAAACAGAATCTCAACACTCCTGTCTCCTTTTCTCACTCAGACACACACACCCTCGCTTACACACATCGGCACTCTCATTTTCAGAGGGCTGACCCATATTCACATGTGTGCGCCTTCACACATGCACAGTACCCCGCACTCTCACAGCACCCAGTGTCAAAATACACCAGGAGCTATACTGGCACCCCTAACTGGGACACAATAAAGCCAGTCTCGGGAGGGCCCTTGTTTCAGGATGCTTACAATATGCTGGACCGCATCCAACTGAGTTAGCTACAAGACATGAGAAAACCTCCTCACACATTAAACTTCTCTTACATTTTCCTGTCTATCAAGACAGGTCATCCTGAATTTAAAACGGATAGAGCAGCTAAAGTTAACATGGGCTGGTTTTCAGTACCAAGGTATGACAAGGTTTAAAAAAGTTTCAAAACCACTAAATATTTCTGCCAGAGCGGTCCTACTGTTTAAACTCCTTTTATTGAGATGGCAGAGAAAGCATCAAAGCAACCAGAGTTTTGTCTAAGTGCTGCTCGTTCCCCCACCTGTTGCTGCATAATGACAGTCATCAGCTGAACAAAGATTGCTCACACTTTTCCCACTGTTACAAAACAGTCAAACACTGTTTGGAAAAATCTCTGGACGCGAATGGTGTGGAAACTAGAGCAGCGCCACCTATTACTCTTTTAAGGGAACACTTTTACATTTAAGCTGGCAAACAACGAGAAGCACCCCAGATTTTTCTGAATATAATGGCTGTATGTACCAACAGGGACAATAATACGAACACACGAGTCAGACCACAAGCAGAAGAAAAAAACAACAACAATGATGCTTGTTTTTAGGAAATACAGCCAGGATTTGTTCTGAAGAACCTCAAATCATTTATCTATTAGGAGCAACAAGTATACAAAATCTGCGATGATATTTTGGAGAGAAATCACTTCTTTCTTTTCAGTTGTTTTGTTCTTTTCATCGTAGTTGGTATTTAAAGCAGTGCATTTGCGCCCCCTAAGAGGCTGTTTTTAAAACTGTATTTCTCTGAATTGAAGGCTGTGGTTCGAATGGGTGCTTACCGCAGGGTCCAAGCAACTTGTTGTAACGCTAATATCGGCCTGTTTGGCTTCCTAGAGGAAAAAGGGAAGCGCTCCGGTGCACCTGGTCAATTGTCACACACCCAAAAGATGAATCAAAATGAAAGGTTTGAAAAGAATCGCTGGGTGCCAAGCCTTGGAGCCTCTGTTGCTGACTCGAGTTGTTTACTAGGCAATAAGTCCATTAAACAAAATGTACCAAAGTAAAAATAAAATACAATAAATCAATGTTATAGATACCATTATAACAGCCAAAATATATAGGTTGTTGTATTATTTTAACAGCAGTTTATGGTACTTTCTCTTTCAATATGATTAGTTGTACTCCACAACTTTATTCTGTACATAGAAAGACGATAGGACAACATTTAATTGCCGATAATAGACACCCAATAATGGTTAAGTTAGAACTGGAATAAAGTGCATTTCAAAAGCAGAAACTCTGGAGAGTTTGAGCAAAGTTCTATAAAAAGCTAGTATGATCATAAAGCAGAGGGTCCCCACAGCGGAGCTAAATCACAGGTTATATTAAAGCTCAGCCTTATTGTTTCTCGTCTGAAACTACTTTACATTTAACTCACAAAGCCAGTTAGAGACTAATTCCTTAGAAAAGCCATATTAGTATCTTCAGACTCAGAACTTTTAGCCTTATCACTTTACACAACTTTACACAAATATAGAAATGACTCAAGATCTTTAATCCAATAAAAAAAAACTCCAAGTTGAAACAAAAATAAATAAAATGTGTTAATAAATTCACCTTTGACTATGATGTGAGCATAGTTAACAAAGACCTCGTTATGAGCAAACTTTAGATTTAAAGGATGATTAATCATCAAAACCTCAGAGGACTTCCTGGGCCATGCAAATGGGGCTGTCATTGCTGGGCTTTTTATATGAAAGAGCAACAACAATGGAGAATTAAACTAAACATCTCAGGAATTGATTAGAAATCTAAAAAACACACAAAAAAACAAATTATCTGAACACTGATTCTTCTTTAAAGGTCTAAGCATGGATAGCAGCCAACAGACATGACAGGCTGACATTTGTTGATTGGCTGCCGAATGGAGCAACAGCGTGAATGCAGAAGTGTTAAAGGGATAGTGCAGCACTTTTAGGAAACATGTAAAGTAAAGCTGATGTCTCATCTATAGATAAGAGCAGGCAGCATGATTTACCTTTGAAGAATCAATGAGGATTTTTTTTACAGGTGAGTTAAGCTCAAACTCTGGTGGCCGGGAGGTGTAAACCAACATTAAAAAATCTGAAGAACTCTTACAAATACAACTCCGGACTCAAGACATGGATGCACACAAGGGAAGCTTGTCAGAAAGTCAGATGCAACAAGGAAACTTGAGATCGTTCCTAAGTGCACATTTTTCTGATAAACTAAACATTCTGAGCTAAGAGGTTAAATTGTGCTTTGCTGCTTTTGAAGCACAAAGAAAGTAATAAAATGAATAAATAAATTATAACATACAACTGTTCTGTAATGCATGTACTTTTGATATTGAGAGGACATTTAAAAGCACACTTTTTGTTGTGTTTTTGCATTTTCCCTGCAATAAAAATTTAAAAAGGTATTCTTAAGGACCTAAAATGTTTTGTTTTTTTGTGACAGGAAGTAGACATGCTCTTTTTTCATAATTTTTACCTTCTTGTCACAATGGCTTGGTTCATGTCAGCACACAACCATCCCTGGTTTAGATTTGCAGCTAACTTGTCAATATGGTCTGTTGCTGTTGTTGGAATGCTTCAGTTCCTTCACCAAGCTTTGTTTCAGCAGTGTTTTCATGCCCCGCAGTTTCAAGTAATTCTCCTTATGACAACAGTGTTAAAATAAAAAAGTTTGATGTATCCGTTTATACTCACTTCAAGGTCATTGAGAATTTGTGATCTCTCGCCTAAAATATAGTCTTAGGAAACATCTGATGCATTTTTAAGCGATTACACCACTAATCACATCAGTACAGCTTTATGCATGATGGAGTCTGCTTGTAGGGAGAACTAAGCCAAGCAGCATCAATGAATAAAACAGTGCAGGAAACAACCCGCTTTGCTCACCATCTCCAAAAAGCTGCAGGATGGCCAGGTCCACGTGTCTCTTCCATCCAGACTCCTTCTGGATGGCAATGCCGTATCCCGTGGTGGCGAAGATGTAGCCGCTGCCAATGGTCACCAGCTTGCAGCCCTCATCCCTGCCAGCCATGTAGTTCAGAACAGCCGCATCATAAATGAAAGCATCTAATTTGCTGTAGAGAAAGGGTAAGAGACGGAGAGAAAGGGAGGGAGAGAGACAGATAGGTTACAGTTAATTAGCACTTAGGAGTCAGACAGCACAGCTACAACATTCCAATTAACCTGCTAAATAGCACTAAGCCGCTGATAAGAGTAATAGACTTTCACTTGGTTTGCCAGTGTTTGGAGCTAGCACACAGGCTGGTGAAAAGGAACGGCAGATGAAATTTGAAGAGGGAGGGTGAAGGTGATATTGGGATCATTCAGCCTCTTTTTGTTTATGTTTATTAAAATACAAAAAAAGATTTAAGCAATGATGTATATTTCCACTGTTCAGCAATGACATTCATTTCTCTTTCACAAGATCAAGATAAGAATTCACCAAATAAATACAACTCATTTATGTAAATGTATGCTGTCCTATAAAGTATTTAAAAAGATCTTTTAAAAACGCATCAAATGTTGGTTGTCAACGGCATTCAGTGATTAGCTTTTGCATTTCATCATAATGGCACAAAAACATTCTGCCCTCACCCAGTCCTTCACATCTGTTCTTTTCTCTTCTACTCTGTGTTTTCACATATTTTACTGCGGAAAAAATCCCCATAAAGCTGCTCTCTTTCAAAAATGTAGATTTTCTTTGTAAAGGCAGAAATTCAAATCTAAAAATGTGGTCAGCTTTGATAAATTAAAAGACGATGCTCTGCTCTTATAAAATCCTGATTTGTGTAATTGCCCTGTAATTTATCAAAACCCTTTTCAAAGTTTTTGTCTTCTCTGTTGGGCCTAGATCTTTAGTTTTTTTTATCCTTTCTATACCTAGATTGTGTTCCTGAGACTGAAGCTTTGAAGATTAAAATAAAAGCTTTTAGTTTCAAATACCCCTGTCACAGTATTGCATATCTGCCTTGTGTTTCTATGGAGAATGAATATATTTGACTTAGGTTAAATAATGCTCTAGAGTCACTTCTCTACCTAACTGATACTGTATGTTGTTGCAGTGACCCAATAACTTGACATTATGTCATACTCCCTCTATAGCAGGATCAGCCTGACCCCGCATGCTTGGTAACACCTCTATTTTATCCTGTCTACACTGGCTGACTGTTTCTTTTGGACTCACTTTTAAGATTTTAATTTTGGTTTTTAAATCTTTAAATGGTCTGACACCGACTTACCTCTCTGAACTTTTACATAACCACAGTCTTCGTAGGACGTTAAGATCTGAAAACTAAACGCGTCTAAGTTGTTCAGAGGACTCAGCTGGTGACAAAAAGTGACCAAGCTTTTTCAGCTGCAGCTCCTAAACTGTGGAAATGTCTCTCACTTATCCATCCAGAACATTAGCTGATTTAAAATCACTTTTAATAACTCATCTGATTTCATTGGCTTTTAATTATGGGGAGCTTGAGCATTGGGCTAGTTGTGGTATTATCTTTGTTTTTGCTTTAATTATCTTCTATGACATTCTATTCTATTCCTTATTTGACCATTTTCTTATTTATTTTACTTGTGATGCACTAACTCTGTTGTGTGTAATAGTGCTATATATTGATTTATTGATTATATGCAATTGCTCTGTCTGCACTAATGAAAATCTACTCAGCTAAGCATGCCAAATACTTAAAGTGGCTCCAACAAAAATGCAGTCCAACCTGCTTTCTCTTTATATTAATTATAAAATAAAATATCTTATAAAATAATAATTTAACCACTTAGTGGCAGTCATGGATTTTGTGTAAGGCATTGAACTTTCATCCCCAGATGGTGAAGTAATCATCAAGTATGGAAAGACAATTGAAAACAAGACAATGACAACTAAGCAAAAATAACTTATTCTATCTAAGACAATGGTGCACAAAATTTTACACCCTTCATCCAAATATTCATGTAATGCAAAAACAGAGGGTGCATCAAAAATGACAAAAATATTCCATAGATATGGCAGGACTTTATGTTTGATAAAACTTGCTTCTTTTACTGTTTAGACCCACTCAAAACACATTTTTCGAAATGCCAGCATACATGGCAAGATAAGAAACAGCATGACAACATCCGAAAATTCAAGCCTTCACAAAGAGAGGAGAGCGTAAAGGTTTTTGTAACAGTCTGATTGCACAGTGTACACACTGCAGACAACTTGTGCCCTCCAGGGAAATTTTCAGCAACATTCATTAAATAATAAGAATCCAAATAAAAATCCAAATAAAATTCATTCATTATTATTAACTCTCTCAATTTACACAGTTCATTCACACTTCAAAAGAATGTTGCTTTTGGGAGACAGAACTACTTTGTGTCTTTCCACTGATATGATATCTGCTGTCTCTGAATGTAAGTTCCCTGAGATCATTGTAAGTAAGGAGTCTGGCTGGAAAAATGCTTTTTAATTGATTTAACTCTTGTTACCAAAATGACAAAATCATGTCAAGGTCCCTACCCAGCCTTCAGACTCTGCAGAGCTTCGTTGACGTTTCTCTGGTGAAACTTGGTCATGTAGGAGTGCATTTCTGGGTAGTTGTTCCTGATGTTTCTCTCTGTGCTCCCATTCGGGACCGTGCCAAACCGGAATGGAGGAGAGAAGTCATTGGGACTCTGGAACTAATTACAGGAAGAGTGGACAAATGTCAAACCTTCCACAGCTTATTTTTAAGGTATGCAATGAGGCCAATTTATGCTAGAAACCTTCCAACTTACCTTCTTGTCGGAGAGACCAGTTACTTGATCCACATATTCCTCTTGGATCATGAAAGCAGCCAGGTTGGCAGTGTATGAGGCCAGGAAAATGACAGCGAAGAAGGCCCACACCGAGACCATAATTTTACTGGTGGTGCCTTTGGGGTTCTGGACTGGCACAGAGTTGTTGAAGACCAGACCCCAAAGTAGCCAAATGGCTTTACCAATGGTGAAAGATGGGCCATGAGGCTCTGAAACAAACAGGTAAAGAAACATTTAGATGACTTTCTGAACCAGCAGACACAACTATTGATCGTTTTTTTTTACATTTTGCCCTGTTAGAACCACAAAAATCAGTGTTTTGGGGGAATTTTAAGTGATCAACCAACACCAAGTAGCGCATATGCAAAAAGGATGCACAGCTTTTAAATTTCTTGCAACAGAAGAATAAATTGTGGGGCCTTTAAGTTTTATATTTATTTTCAGCCGTCTTTACTAGGATACCACTTAAAGTCCAGTGCAAGTATTTTCCTTCAGGGCTCAGCTAATTACTAAACAGAGTCCACCTGTGCGATCCAAATAAAAAATGCTATTTGGGGCAGAAAATGTAAACTGGACATCAGAAACAGGGTGGTGGCAGCATCATGCTGTGAGGATGCTTTTGTGCAGCACAGAAACTGGTCAGAGACCCGGGTTAGAGGTTCACCTTCCAGCAGAACATCAACCTTAAACATCCAGCCAGAGCTACAGTAAATGCATCTGATCAAAGCTAAGTCATGAGCTACAATGGCCTAGTCAAAGTCCAAACCATAATCAAAATGAAAATGTGTGTTGAGACCTGGAATTTACATTTCACAGAAGCTCATCTATTGTGATTGAGCTTGAGCTATTTTGCTAAGAAAATTGGGCAAAATATCTCTATATGTGCAAAACTGATTCAAAGATACCCCAGAAGACTTACGTTTTAAATTTTATTTAAAAAACAAAACAAAACTGTGTGTTATTTTACTTCCACTTCACACTATTACAGTACTTTATCATGTTCTGCTACATAAAATCCCAAAAAATACATAGAGGTTTAAGACTGTAACATGACAAAAGGGGAAAAGCACCGTTGTGTGTCAGAGTTTTACAGAGAGATTTATAAGAGTGCTTTCTCTTTACTTTACCCCATTCATGGAAGCAGTTTAGGTATAAATCACACCTTAATGACATTGTTCAGTTTGTCTGTGAGCTGTTATTACACTGTAAAAAGCAGTTGGGTTTTTATACTCGTGTGGGTGTGAGCAGGAAAGAGTGAGCGTGTAAATGTGTGAGTGTGTATTTTGTTGCAAAGTGTTTTTTTTTCTGTTCTTGGACAAACTGACTTCATATAGCGCCAAACATTCCTCTGTAAAGTCTGCCAGCCAGAGAGCTGCCTAAATAGATCCAGCAAAGTCTTTACAACTCTGCGATGTACTCATTGATACATTATTGCGTCAGGTCCTTTGACAGCAAACTTCGATCTGCACTCTTTGTGATACCAAACTCCCACGAGGCAAATAAATAAAAAAAAAACACAAGGAGGCCCACAGAAGAGAACAGAGCTTTAGGGAGAACTTCATCTTCTCCAGAAGATGATGAAGGATGAGAGGGATGAAAAAAAGATAACCACTGTCTATATATAGACACATCAGAGATAGACTAGAGGGAGATTGATTTTCCTCTTTTTTTGTCTCTCATCTGTTCAGATGGTAAGATCTAAGACAAAACTAGCCTCATGGTGTCAGAGCTAACACAGGGTTTTTAGGAGGAAATATGGAAATTTATGCAAATGACCAGGTCCAGTGTGAGGAAAGCAGTGGTTGAGTATTGCTTAAATCAGTGTTTAGATCCAGCTCCATATGATAAATCGAGAGCAGAGAGGTGAGGAGGAGGAGGTGGAGGAGGAAGAGGAGGTATTGGGTCAGTGAAAACGGCTGGTTTAGGTGCGGAGGCGGCCTGCAGTGTGTTTCTGTGCCTGTCAGTCTTTGTGCACGGCAAAAAACAATTTGTGCAACACAGTCTGTGCTTGTGTTGTTGCAGAGAGAGAAGCATCCTCTGTGAAGCATCTGTACTTGCAGTCGACTGCTAAGAGAAAAAAGCTTGTTGGAGAATTACTCTTTTAAGCCTCTTTATTTAATGGAGCAAGGTATCGACTGTCATTTTCTTTATATACACTTTAAACTTCATTTTTGAAATTAATTTCCAGTGCCTGTAAAAGTTGCTCTACATTTTGATGATAATGTTAACATGTTTTATTGTGGAATTTGCAGAAATCCAGAAAGGAATGGGAAACTGAACAGGTAACTGTGAGTTACTCTGCAGGGGCTGGAAGGAAACAACACGACTGTAAGGTGAAGGAGGGAATTTTGTGTACTCTCTTCTATGTTTGCTGAGAATTTTCTAACTTGTTCTGGAGTCTCTAAAAAAAAGACCCTTAAACCTTTTCTCGTCCCAATCACAAAATTCCACTTTAATTTGGATTTTATGGTATAGGGTCTATAACATGCAGAGGTAGACACACAGAGGCAAACAATAAGTAGTTAATATTTGAGAAACAGAAGAACATTTTTAATTTAGTGTAACCAGCATTTCCATTCAGCTCTCCCTAATCAACACTTTAAAGATCCACCTTTTCTACAATTACATTAGTCATTTAAAGTATGTCTCCACCAGTTTTGCACATCTACAGATTGATATTTTTATTCCCCTTTCTTCTTCAAAATAGATCAAAGCATAGTTTGATTGAATAGGGAGCGCTGATTTTTCGCATCTTGCCACAGATTTCCCAATTGGATTTATAAATAAATTTCGCCTGGAGCCACAAAATCTGGACATTTGACTTGGCCATTGTAATACCTTACAATCTAAACCGCTCTGGTTGTGTTTTTAGGCTAATTGTTCTGCTGGAAGTTAAACCTCCACCTGAGTCTCAAGCCTTTGCAGCCTTAAATAGGTTTTCTTTTTGCATCACCTGTATTTAGCTCCATACATCTTCCAATCAGCTCTAAACAGCTTTTCTGGACTCTATTTACCTGCTCAAGTGACTTCTGAAGCAAACTTGTTGCACTGGATTTTATCAAGGAGTATGTACAATTTGCTTTCCCCCAACAAATACATTAAATTTTTATTTGTAACATAACAAAATCCAGAGAAGCAAAAATACTTTTGCAAGGCACAGTATGGAAGACAATGTCACCTGAATACTTAGAATATTTGTGGATTGAATCTCTCTTCTGAAGCAGGCCACACATAGGTACTATGCCTGTTTGTATCTGTGTGTGTGTGTTTTGTGTGTGTTGGGTGAGTTCAGATCTCTCACCTCTGCCATCAGCCAGACAGCGGTTGTAGCCCACAGGGCTGAAATACTCGAACACGAATACAGCCACTGCTGACACCAGCAGCAACATCACGAACATCATCACCCACACATCTGCGCTAAAGGGCTCTGAAGGGGTGAGAGCGGGGGAACAGAGGAGAGGGAACGATGATGATAAACGAGGAAGCCAATGGATTGATAAAAGGAGGAAGCATGGTCAGAAAGAGATATAGCAGAAAAAAAGATTTGAGTAAAGGGTTGTAAGGAGGCAGGCGGTGTGGAAGGAAGGAGGTGCATGAGGAGGGAGGAAGAGTTTCCATTGAGCAAGGGCAGCAGAGAGAAAGAGAAAATGAAGCAAGAGAGATATGCAAATGTGGTATGTCATATTGAAAAGAGGAAGGTAGCGTCAGAAAAATTGAGTAGGAGTGGGAAACATAAGAGGGCAAAGAGAAATAGAGAAAAATAAGCAGTTGGCTGAATAATCATGCAGCTTAGAACAACTCGTCAGTGAAAGTTTACTGAAACTTATTTTACCTGTTAAATAACTTTTAATTGATTTATTTTTATTAAGAAGAACAAAATAACAAAAAAACTTAATTCTGACTTAAACAAATAACTACTACAAGTATATAGTAATATATTATAATATAGTTGTAGTTATATATTAATATAGTAGTTATGTGTAGTAATATCTACAAATAACTACTAAATCTCACTCCAAATAACAAGATCTAATTAAAGGGGCCTTTTAGACAGCAGGAAGAGATGAGAACACCATGAGTGCAGAGGGTGGCTTGATCACTGAGAATTTGAAGAAGTACAAGCCACGTGACCTCATACTCTGGGCGTGACCACCATACATGCGCACCACCCTGGCAGCGGTAAGTTACTGCAAAGCTCCTGAATTACAACTACTCCACATCATGTCTGTCCATTGCCTTCGCGACAACCATCAGGATAACCCCTTATCGTGCAACCACAACAGCCAATCCATTCTCCCTATGAGCCAATAAATATTCAGCTGTCTTTCATTCATCTCTGAGCTATACTTCTGAATAACCCAGAAAAGAGAAGTTCCAAAGGATTCAACAAAATCATGGAAACAATCTAGGCAGATGGCACCTGTGATAGAGGCAACATGCTATTAGCTCATAGCAGCTTCCTGTCCAAGAGAGTTGTGTCAGGAAAGGGTGCAGAGCAGTTATAGGTGATGGTGGTTATATCGTAAAATAGCAGGGAAAAATCTAATGCTAGGTGAGTAGACCTGAACAATACAGTGTATATCAAATTGGAATTTCAAAATGTGCAACACCATAATTGCAAACACCTGCTTGGATGTCATACTTATTATTCTTCAAGTTCCATCCATTCCTACTTTACTTGTCAGTTAAATCGACTCTCAGTGCTCTTGATGGCCACACCTGAAACAGATTTTAGGAACTGAGATGCCAAAGCTCATCGAGAGTGGTGGGGACATTGTGGTGTTGGAAATGAAAGAGAAGAATGAGGTAAATGTCGGTTAATTGCAACAAACATTGTCATCGCAGTTTTTAACAATATCACGATTTGTCTTATAAGTTTTCTTATAATGGAGGGCCAAGAGCAGAGCAGCATCATTGTTTCCTTTGCTTAAAAGTAATTTGCCAAATTTGCCACAATCCTGGCAGGACATGGCTGAATTATGACAGGGTTGTGAATTTGCTTATCCAATGTGAAGTAGGTAAAACCGCATAAAACAAACAAATGTAGGTATTGAATATAGAATCATTTGGCGAAGCAAAGATTGATGGAAAAAGTGTGGTTTATCTATCTGCTACTACACCACACTGATTCACTGAAGTATTACTTTTTTATTTTATTTTTTTTTACAAGAAGATAAAAAGTCAAACAGATTGCATCTAATTCAACCTAAAAATCCAACATTACTGTCCCACAAGTAAGAAGCAGAGCAGATCACATTCTTGGATAAAAACAGTTGCTTTTATTTATACTTTTGCACGTCAATAATTGCCTTTCCATATCCTGTATCTATTTTTAGCATCAGTTGCACACATTCTGGTCTTGTGTGTTTCTGACATGTCCATGCTCCACTGGAGCCTTTTGAAATGGTTGAAATAGTTCCTCAGCAGGTAATCAAGTTCTGCATAGGCCTTGTAATGAACCACTTATTTGATTCAGGTGGGTTGAACCAGGGAAACATAAAACATTCAGAACCCTGGCCCGAAAGGATCGACAGTAGACACCACTGGTGTAAATGTTCTCCATACAATACTGGGAGACGGTAAAAAAATTAACTGTGTCTATGCAAACCTAAAAGCAATACAATTGTCTGCAATGATGTTAACCCGTTCCAGTGCAAATTGTTGACATGAACCTGGACCGTAGCTCCATAGTGCATGCCAATCCCAGCTTGGACTTATGTCTTACATGAAGAATAAAACACTAAATTAAATCTGCTGTGGTTTTATTCATCTTTTAAACATGACGAATGGTCATGACTACTCACCTAAAAATGCTGAAGGTGAAACTGTGCCATTACTGCGGGAAACCATGACACTAATTCCAGTTTCGATGAAGGGAACAGAAAAATCGATGACCTCAGACCTCTCCTCATTGATGGTTAGAGATCCAACAGCCATGTGGGCATTTTTTAACACAACCTGGGCAAGATGTGTAAAGCAGAGAAAGACATCCATTGGTTAAGCAAACATTGGTCATTAGTCCACTATTAGAGCAGAAGTGAGTCAAGAATGTCTGGTAAATGAAATGAAAATTTTTGCTAACACTTCAGCTTTTCACTTCAGAAGGATATCTTAAGAGTTGTGTCAAGAAAAACGAAACAAATTTATCTAAACCTGTTAAAAAAGCAAGTAGTTGGAAGAGAATGAGAAGCTCAGTTAAAGTTAATGTTTTTAACTAATTTATTGTGGTGAAATGAAAATTTTGCAGCATGAGACCTTGCAATATTTTAACTCCTCCATACTTTGTCTGGTGGAGTGTAAGCTGTTATGAAGAGCCCTAGATCTGAAGGTGAGATCCTGTTGTAGCTCTGTTTGAGACTCTTATCTTGAAGGAAGAAAAGGAGTGGTTCTTGAGTCGTTACATATTTTTTTGATGGAGTTGACTTCTTGTTGGGCCAGCCTCCAACACTCAGTTAAATTAGCACAGAAGAACCTTGTACCACTTTCCAATTTTTGGCATGGCAAAATCTTGGGTATTCAGCAGTAAAAAGAAACCAGATACAAATGTTGAGTAAGCAGTGTAATAAATACTGCAAGTGGCTAACAGTTATTCACTAACCATGAAACATTTGTTCTTTCTCACTCAACTGGTTTCAGTGTCATTGAGAGCTTCACACATCAGCATTCACACACAATCAAACCATGCAGTGATGGTTGCTTCATGTGATACTGAGACAAGAGACAGGACCTGGAGTATCAGAGGACCACCACTGTCCACAATACACCTACAGTTAAGCCCAGAGTTATTCATACACCTGGCACATTTAGGTTTAAAGTAATCTTTTAATTTTACCAAAACGATTTTTCTGATTGGGAGTAATATTAACATTTTAGAGTGACCTAGTCAAAGTCTCTACTTGAATCTGATAAAGAATCCGCGGAGCAAGCGAAAGATTAGGGTGATGGCAAGGAGACCTTCTAATCTTGAATATTTGGAACTCATCATCAGAGATTCACTCATTCATTCATTCATCCATTCATTCATTCATTCATCTTCTATACCGCTTATTCCATAGTGGGACACAGGGGAGCTGGTGCCTATTTCCAGCAGTCTACAGGCGAGAGGCAGGGTACACCCTGGACGGGTCGCCAATCCATCGCAGGGCAACACAGAAACATACAGGACAAACAACCATACACACACTCAGTCACACCTAAGGACAATTTAGAGAGACCAATTTAACGAACAGTCATTTTTTTTGGACTGTGGGAGGAAGCCGGAGTACCCAGTGAGAACACACGCATGCACGGGGAGAACATGCAAACTCCATGCAGAAAGACCCCCGGCAAAGATAAATCATCAAAATACGAGTGGAGAAGCATAAAAGGTTGGCCAGCAAATAAAGGGGGGTTGACTGCTGCGATGCTTGTAAAGATATTTCCATTGATTGTTGACAAGGGTATAAACCATTTTTGGAAATGCCATTAAAAAACATAAAATAAAAACTGATTTTCTTTCATTTATACTCCTTAACATCATCTTTTAAGATAGACTTGTCTCAAAAACAATCTTAGTTGAATGAAAATAACTTCAAATCTAAATCTGCCAGGGATATGAATAATTGTGGGCTCAACTGTAACTACAGGGGTTGGACAATGAAACTGAAACACCTGGTTTTAGACCACAATAACTTGTTAGTATGGTGTAGGGCCTCCTTTTGCGGCCAATACAGCGTCAATTCGTCTTGGGAATGACATATACAAGTCCTGCACAGTGGTCAGAGGGATTTTAAGCCATTCTTCTTGCAGGATAGTGGCCAGGTCACTACGTGATACTGGTGGAGGAAAACGTTTCCTGACTCGCTCCTCCAAAACACCCCAAAGTGGCTCAATAATATTTAGATCTGGTGACTGTGCAGGCCATGGGAGATGTTCAGCTTCACTTTCATGTTCATCAAACCAATCTTTCACCAGTCTTGCTGTGTGTATTGGTGCATTGTCATCCTGATACAATCTTTGAACCATTGGATGCACATGGTCCTCAAGAATGGCTCAGTAGTCCTTGGCAGTGACGCACCCATCTAGCACAAGTATTGGGCCAAGGGAATGCCATGATATGGCAGCACAAACCAGCACTGATCCACCCCCATGCTTCACTCTGGGCATGCAACAGTCTGGGTGGTACGCTTCTTTGGGGCTTCTCCACACCGTAACTCTCCCGGATGTGGGGAAAATAGTAAAGGTGGACTCATCAGAGAACAATACATGTTTCACATTATCCACAGCCCAAGATCTGCGCTCCTTGCACCATTGAAACCGACGTTTGGCATTGGCATGAGTGACCAAAGGTTTGGCTATAGCAGCCCGGCCGTGTATATTGACCCTGTGGAGCTCCCGACGGACAGTTCTGGTGGAAACAGGAGAGTTGAGGTGCACTTTTTATTCTGCCGTGATTTGGGCAGCCGTGGTATTATGTTTTTTGGATACAATCCGGGTTAGCACCCGAACATCCCTTTCAGACAGCTTCCTCTTGCGTCCACAGTTAATCCTGTTGGATGTGGTTCGTCCTTCTTGGTGGTATGCTGACATTACCCTGGATACCGTGGCTCTTGATACATCACAAAGACTTGCTGTCTTGGTCACAGATGCGCCAGCAAGACGTGCACCAACAATTTGTCCTCTTTTGAACTCTGGTATGTCACCCATAATGTTGTGTGCATTTCAATATTTTGAGCAAAACTGTGCTCTTACCCTGCTAATTGAACCTTCACACTCTGCTCTTACTGCTGCAATGTGCAATCAATGAAGACTGGCTACCAGGCTGGTCCAATTTAGCCATGAAACCTCCCACACTGCAATGACAGGTGTTTCAGTTTCATTGTCCAACCCCTGTAGGTCTACAGTGTATACAGATTCTTTAAAACGTAGTTTTTATTATTAAATGCTATAAACCTTTCCCAAATGACCTAAAAGAACAGGGTAAACTTACACAAGACTCTTACACAGAACACATGTTTTTGATGTCTCAGTGTGTTTTCTGAAAAGACCAAGACAACATGGGGAGGTTCAAGTCAACCTGCAGCAGTTGTGTCTCTGAGTATTGGCTGACTTGTATAAAGATTTTCGAGCTTTGTGGCTTGATGAACGGATGTCCAAACAGTCTTTGCAACAGTCTTTGTGCATCAAGACAGAACAGGTGAAGGGACTTCAGCCTATGTTAATTCTTTCAGTGGTGGTTATGGTAAAGCATAGAACTAAACTGATAAGGTTTCATCACCATGATTTGTAACACTTTAGAAAAGGAGATATTTGACATTAACTTTACGTGTAGTACTTTATATCAATTCTACTACCCACCTCCTTTGCTTCCACAATGCCAGCTTTGTTTTTAAAAGCTCACGCGAGTAAGACATTACCGGCTTTTTCGGTGGAGAGGAACTTGTCTTGGCTATTTCATGATGAAAATATTATGAAAGAGGTTGCAGACACTGTTCATCCCCACATGAACCTCTTTGAGGGCAACAAGTGATGAAGTCACATTATGTTAGATGTCATAACCTATTTAAATAAAGAATATAGAGACAACAAATGTCACATTTAAGCAAAAACAGGGTTTCTTTGAAGAAACAAAAAGTTAAGATATCACATGAAGGTGGGGCAAAAGAGGCCTAAAACTGGAGGCATTGGAGACAAAGATGGAGTATGGCGGGTAGCGACAGGAGACCAAACTATTTTACACACAGAGCTCTCGAGTGGACACTCGTGACGCTCACCAGGGCACAGAAAAAAAGAGAAAGACAGAAGGAGAAGAAGAAAGTGGGTTACCACAGTGGGTCACAGCCGCTGAAATTAGCCGGCCCAATGCCTTTCGCTACCTGCCTTGTTCCCTTCAGTTCTTCTGCACAGGTGGTATATTTAGACCCAAATTTTATAGCCTTAAAGCACTGGGGTAAACTGGGGCGAGATTGTCTCTGTGAGTTAATAAGGTGTGTGTGACTGTGTAAGTCAAAACTCTGCTGTGAGCTTCAACGCTGGAGTGTGTATGAGCGTGCGTGTGCCTTTATGTGTGAGTCATAAAGGGAAAAAGACAGAGAGAAAGAGATGTGAGTAAACCTTTGTTCATCTACCTGTGAAGTGGACCTTTTCAGGCTGGGAAAATTGTACGTCTCCTTTACTGATTATCTGCAATTCCACAAAGAATCTGCTTGCAATTGTTTGTGTGCATTTGTAACTTTTCAGTCATATTTATTCAGCAAATATGTAAGTATGGTTCTGAATGTGCAATGGAGTCTGTGTGTGCCTGAATGAGCGAACATCTCCCTGGGGAGGAGAACGAGTGGAACCAGCAGTGTGCTCACTTCCCCTCTCACCATTCGCTCGCTCCATCTCCCTCCTACGACTTGTTCTCTCCGTGTTATGAAAGTGACCCATGTGGGTGTTACTGAGAATGATTGAGTGAGGATCTGTGTGTATTTGTGTGTCTTGGTTTGTGTGTGTGAGTTGACCGTTTTCTTCTGTGAATCTCTTAGCGAGGCTAAATTCAAAATTTATTGTCTCTAATATTACAGTTTTGCAGGCAGCATGAGTCAGTGTGGCCCATGAAAACAGATTCTGGCTGCCAGAACAAATTCAGGAAAAGGTGTAGAGCTTCCAAAGCATTTGATGATTTCCTTTTATTTTTATTTTTTTATCTTTTAAAATCTGACGAGTGGAAAAAGATTAGAGTGATATCTGATTGCTCAGGATCTCAGTCTCAGTCTGTATATCAGCCAATTGACAATTTGACATATGCTCTTGTTTTGTCAGTGTTGAAACGTTAGGTAGACTGAAAAATATTGTGAACAACAACATATGTGAAAACTTTAATAAGTAGTGTGGCAGAATGCAAGAGGTTAATCAAAAGTCACAAGCATTATCAATAACAGATATAAAAGTCAACTTGGGTAGGCAAGTTGGAATTTATTGTGGATTTTCACTAACCCAAAGTGTCAAACTTAAACATAAAGGATCAAATATATAATAAACACCCACACATTTTTGTATGAATATTCCTTTGGAAGCTGCTTTGGAAATCACACACCACATACTTTCTGTAGCCATCAGCAAGTATCTGACAAAGTTCTGGCTGGATATTAGACTAGTCTTGGCAGATCATTTTAAATAGGTTTGAGATCAGAATCTTAACGTTAGCCAGCTTTATCCATTCCAAACATCAAAATGTTTCATTTTCAGCCATCTGACCCTAACTGTCCCTCAAATGAAAGGAAACTAGTTAGGCTTAGAGATGGGAAGTTATAAAATCTTTAATTGTTATCTAGAATTTTTTTTATTGTGATAGGAATTCAAATTTATTGTGAAAAATTAAAACTTTGATTGTCCTCAAATATCACTATATTTGACCATATAATAAAATGCAGTAATCTTTTGTGCAATTGCACTACTTGGTGTACTGAAGTGGCACATTTGATAATGAGCTGATTTTGTTGGTTTTATAGTCATGGTTAGTTACGTTTTCGGTATGTTGCAATCATGTTCTAAATTTTTAAAAAGGAGCCAGTGTAGAACTGGCTGGAGTGTTGGTTACCAGTTGTACCTGAATGCACAATATAAAGTTGGGGAAACCCCTGCTGTTGGATGAACTCCTGGTCCACATGTCTGCCACTAGAAGGACTCGAGTTACATTTGGGGCTGGTAAAATCCTGATTGTCGGGGTCATCTTTTGCTTTGGTTCAGTTTTTGTTGCATGGCAGAGCACATAATTTCACTCTTTAGTTACACACAGGGGTGAAAGTGAGCCGGTACGGTCCGGTACTACGTACCACTAAAAGATTCTGCGCTGGTACGCAGTACCGGGAAGAGCGAAGTACGGCTGTCTGCTATGAAGCCGTCATCCAGAACCAGTTATGGCTGCAAAAATTCACGAGCACACAAAGAAGATCAAATCCGCTACCAATAGGCAGTCTAAAACACGACTTCATCTGTTTATAAATATAGTTATTTTTTCAAATTGTTTCTGAACTGTTCTGCTATGCTGGAGCCTCAATGCTCTTGCTTTGCTTCTCTCCCATCGGAGCTCGAGGCTTTTGGAACGGCCAGCCTTTAAAAACAGCACCGCTACGTTTAATGTCTGTCTGCTCGCTGCTAAATACCCCAGTTAAAAGCAAAGGGGAAGTAGCTAGTTGTATTTCATGTTATTTTGATGAATTACAACAACACAGTAAAGCTCGAAAACACCACTTATGACCAGAGATTTCACATACGATACACGAGAGCGCATGCTCTCTTACCTCCAAAACAGAGCGGTTGCCAAGGAGATCAATGCGTTCGATTTAGTGCACAGACATAAAAACCGCCGCTTGCATTAGGACAGGACGAACAATAAATCACTTAATATCTACAGACTTTTGAAAAAAAACCGTAAAAAACAACCCAAAACTGTAAATTTTTTAATTTTTAAATGAAATCAAAACTTGACCACAATGCAAAAACCAATAACTTCTTTGTTCAAAAAAAAAGACGGAAAACTGAAGATGAAAAGTTTGCATCAGAAAATGGTTTATCATTGTTTCATACATGGCATTTTCTTTAACAATTGAAATTAAAAAATATATAGATTCTACATTGTCAAGTGATTCTAATTTCTATCTTATACAGACAAACCGACAGTAAACTAAAATATTGATACTTTTAATTAGTATGATTTGGACTTTGCTGAGAGAGAATCTCGGGGGGGCCACAGATGAGACTAACAATTAACACACACATTTTATATATATATCTTTATATATATATATTATAATATATATATAGTAATTATATTAAAATATATATAATTATATAATTATAATATATATATATTTAATATATATATATAATATATATGCATGCATATATGCACCGAAATCCCCTCTAGCTCGCCCCTTAGGCAAAATTTTACTTTCACCCCTTTACGATGTCCACATGTGTACTGATTTAAAACAGCACTATTCATTCGGTACACGTGCGTGCCAAACCACTGGCCACAAAAATGAGTACACCCCTAAATGAAAATGTTCAAACTGTGCCCACAGTGTCAAAATTTTGTGTTGCCAACATTATTTTCCAGCAATGCCCTATGTCTTGAGCATTGAGTTCACTAGAGCTTCACTGGTTGCCACTGGAATACTCTTCTACTCCACTGTGACCACATCACACAGCTGGTGGATGTTAGAGATAATTACTTAATTCCTCAACTCCAATGATGACAAGCAAAATTTAAACATCACTGGTACCGAGAAACCTAGGCCAAAGTCCGAATCCAGCTGCCTGTAGCATTTTACCACGCACAAATGCAACCCGAGTCTTTCTAATGACAGACATGCAGACCAGAAGTTCATCCAAAGGCAGAGGTTTCCCCGACATTCAGCCTTCCATCGTGAATTCAGGTACAACTGGTAAGCAGCCAGTTCTATACTAGCAACCCTGCACCACCACCGTGCTCATTCAGCATGTTTCTCTAACAGAGGACCTTCAGGGTACTATTGATTGGTTGGCCACTTCCCTCATTCACAAAACGCCAAGATCAGTCAACTGAAACACAGCTAGCACTTACAGACTTAAGTGTAAGAACTGACAGTAACCTTGTCATGGAACCAATACCTATTAGAAAATGTTGTTAACTCCAAAGATATTAGGTTAAGCAGACTGATGTGAGATTAGAGGTAGTTTGGGAGAGGCCATGGCATTTGACCCCAAAACAAAGCCTCTAATTTGAATGGAACTATAAATATACCAAACATATAACGGATCAGGTGGTTAATGAATTTGTTTATTGTTCCCAAGGACTTGAATTTAGCCCTCTTCCACAAAACTTAGGAAAGTTAATCCAACATGTCAAAGTCGATAGAGAAAGGTCATCTTGCCAGTGTATTTATGTTACCAAGACACAGTGAAATGACAGTAAACTTCTCCTAGGTTTTTTTTGCCTGTGGTCTTCTGCTTGACAAATGACTTTTGAAGAGTTACACTTTTTACTGTACCTTGCTAGTTTTTTTTTTACTATTTGGCAGAAATAAACTTCAACTTGTTTGGAAAACTATTCTGACATTAGTGAAAGAGTTATGGTACTAGATCAGTTTCAGATCAAAATGTCCATAGATTAATTTATTCTATGCAGAAATGGCACCAATAGTCAATCACAGAATAACAGAATTGCATTAAATCAAGGGACTCCAATTAAAAAGTGCTAAAGTCTGGAGCTGAATTTTTTCCCCTCTGCAGTATTGTTGTTTCTGCAATTATTTACTGACCAAAATTGACTTCAGCACTGACGAACACATCTATGTGTACCAAAGCCTGTTTGGTAATGGAACGTTTTCTGTACTGACCTCAAACATTTTCATCGCTCTCCTCCTGTTTATAATTGACATGGAGCCAAATACAGCAACGAACACTCTGTCTGCCCAGGTTCTGATAACACCATGAACCTCAGTAACATTATTAACAGTGTCCCACACTGTGAATTAGGTGCAATCTTCATTTGAAAGTTTAGCCAACGAATAATAATTGACACTGCAGTATAATTTACACATGCATGACTTTGAGAAATACGATAGAGTTTAATTTGTGGACCTGTGAAATCTACTGGATCTGCACCGTTTAAACACTGGAAGTGGAATGCCAGCGCAACAACATGTGCAGTAAACAGAAACGAGTGACAGGGCTATAAAATTTATAGGAAAGATACACAGACTGACAAACATAGACACTTCCCCTCACCTCTCCCACCATGCCGTTCCAGGTTCCATTGATTTTTTTTCCATGTTTGCCGTTAGTGACCAGGTAAAGGTCATACGTAAACTTGACTGACTTGGCGATCTTCTTCAAGATGTCAATGCAGAAGCCCTTACAGCATCGTTTGATATAGATTCCTGCCTCCTTGGTCTGATTTCTGCATAAACAGAAAGATAAACACTCTGTAATCCAAAATGCACATCTGTCTGAATTGGCAAATTCACTTGTAAATGCTATTTAGTATTTCTGGCTTTGTCATTCTCACACTGTTGAAGTGTGAAATTATTCTACCTCCGGCTCTGTAAAGCTATCGTGGGAAACCACCATCATTCACAAACATAATTTACTCAGCTGTCAGTTCTTTCTTGCCATTTTTGCTTTGGTCAGTTCCAGCTACTGTGATAGATGGGCAGAAAAAATGCAACAATACGTAGCAACATGTGTGGAGATAAATATGTCATGCTTTGTTAATCTGGACTCGGTAAAACATGATTTGGTATGTCCTAGATTAGAGTCTCACATTGTTTTGATCTGTTTTCTGCAGGGGACAGTGTTCCTCATGCAGGTCCCACTCAGCGGATCCACGTCTTCAACAATGACGAACGGAGCCTCCTCCAATGTCACGATGGACAGGTGGTCATCTTCCCTGGTTGCTGCCCCCCCATACAGCTCATAGCGAGGCCACACATGGTACTTCATGGACAAGGAGCCATTCTCCCATTTACCCACCTGCAGAGACATGCAGAAAACAAATGATGTTCAGATTGCCTGAACGGTGTTTTACCTTTAAGGCGTTCATTAGAACAACATGCATTGGTATTCACATCCCTTACACTTTCTCACATTTGGTTAAGTATTTGATTGGGATTTTAAGCTGCTAGTCTTTGGCAGTATGCCTCAACCAGCTTTGGACTTCTATGTACAGAAATGGGCTGTCCGGGACTTCCCATCTATATTACATGAACTGGTCATTAGCAGGCTACTGCCTGATATATGATAGGCTGCATAGATAAGTTAGCTATTTGATTCCGGTGTGTTGGAGCAGGGGCCCATCTAAAATAATGCCAGAAAAACAGCCCTCGATGACCAAAATTACCCATGTCTGATCTAAACCATTTCATTGATGGAAGATGAACTTCCACTCCAGTCTAAAGTTCTTTTGCAACCTCTAACGGGTTTTCTTCTAGGATGGCCCTGTATTTATCTCCATCCATCTTCCCACCAACTCTGGCCAGCTTCCCTGTTTATGATCTTTTTTGGCATTAGGATAAATGTGGTGACTGGTATTTATTAAAAAGTTGGAGCCATGATTCTCAAACTGTGGTACAAGTACCACTAGTGATTCTTGAGCTTTCTTTAGGTGGATAAGAACATATTAACTGTGATATAATGGACTATAGTGAATCATTAACAAATGTTATTGTCTAACTTTGCAGATGTGTTGTGCATGACTAAAATAATATTTTAAAAGATTCTCCTACCTGTGCTGGAAAGCTCTGCAGCTCCTCCAGAGTTATGTGAGCTTTTTGGTTGTTTCTCTGATTAATGTTCTCCTTGCTTGGTCGGTCAGTTTAAGATGGACATGTCTTCATAGGCTTGCAGTTGTGCCATACTCTTTCCATTTTTAAATGATGGATTGAATAGAACTCATGAGATGTTAAAAGCTTCAGCATTGTTTTATAACCTAACCATGCTTTAAATTTCTCCTCAGCTTCTAATCTGTCCGTTTGTTCACAGATGTTGTGTGTACTGTAGGTGACTTCTGATGGCTCTTGATTGCACTGGATTTTATTTAGTGTTGTCAGAGTAAAGGAGCTGGATACAAATGCAAAAAACACTTTTCAGATTTGTGGAAAACCATGCATCATTTTGTTTGCATTTCACAATTATGCACTACTTTGTCAGTCAGTCAGTCAGTCATTTTCTACCGCTTATTCCATAGTGGGTCGCGGGTGAGCTGGTGCCTATCTCTAGCAGTCTATGGGCGAGAGGCGGGGTACACCCTGGACAGGTCGCCAGTCCATCGCAGGGCAACACACAAACAACCATGCACACACTCATTCACACACCTAAGCGCAATTTAGAGTGACCAATTAACCTAACAGGCCTGTCTTTGGACTGTGGGAGGAAGCCGGAGTACCCGGTGAAAACCCACGCATGCGCGGGGAGAACATGCAAACTCCATGCAGAAAGACCCCCGGCCGGGAATCGAACCCAGGACCTTCTTGCTGCAAGGCAACAGTGCTGCACTACTTTGTGTTAGCCTAAAATGTTTGTGGCTCCGCTGAGATCAAATTTGAGTTTAAACGGCATAAATACATTTAGAAGGAACAGTAAGTGGAACACAGCTGAAACATTTATTCATTCATTTGTTGTTACTCAAAATATCAATATTTGATGTTTCCTTATTTTCTTAGTTCCACTGGTTTCATTGCACCCGTTGTGGATGATTGTCTTTATTCAGTATATTTTGTGACTGAGCTTCGAGGCACTCAACACAACACGCGCCAGGAATCAAAGTTAAAAATGAAATCAGATTGCATTTCACACTGCAGTAGCTCTAGTCCATAAAAAAACTGCTGTTCTGCAGTTACAAACACTTCTGAGGCATATCATCAAAGAGGAATATGGAGTATAAATGCCTTTCAGCAAAAACATCTTCATCCAGTTGGGATTTTAAAGCCTCATGTTGAGCGTCCTGCATTTTATTGCAGGCGGGCCATCTGCCCGTATAATCACAGGTTATATCAGATGAAGAGAATCTAAAGAATGAGTTTATTTTAACTGAATGTTGGTAATAAAAACCCACACATGCATGTTTTGTGTTTCTTATCCTGACAGCATAAGTAAACAGCATGGTGTGTCTGGTTGGTTGCCTTGCAATGTCAGGTCAAATTTATTCTACAAAATGGGGAAAGTGAGCTGATTCTCCTGTTGCATAATTGGCATTACTGACCTAATGGCACAATAGACCGCACCTGATTCAAGCAACAAAGGGAAGAGGCCACATCAATTACAGGGAGACAAAGTTGGCTGGTTAAGCCAGGGCAACGATAACACAATTACAATAACAGTGACAGACAGAATTAAAGAACAATACAGACAAAGACAGGAAGAAATAGAAGATAATGAAAAGTTGAAAAAGGAAATAAAAGATGATGAAGTAAATGTGTCCACAGCAGCCATTGGCATTTAAGTTGCAAATGTAAATTAAAAATGTATGAGCTGCTGCAGGTGACTGTGTGCATGTACGACTGCTTGTCAAAAGTGACAAATATTAAACAATTAATTTGATTCAGTCATTTAAT
Organism: Crenichthys baileyi; assembly: GCA_036173005.1. Taxonomy (NCBI): domain Eukaryota; kingdom Metazoa; phylum Chordata; class Actinopteri; order Cyprinodontiformes; family Goodeidae; genus Crenichthys; species Crenichthys baileyi. Next base: position 144,145 of record JAHHUM010001859.1, on the reverse strand, counting down.
TAAAGAAGTGAAACTCCTACTTTACAAAGATTCATCACACGCAGTGTTATATTTCAAGCATAACCAATAATGAAATGACTTTAATACAGAAATGTCTGCCTACTCAAAAACATGACTGGTCTATTCACTCAAAAGGAGGTTGGGTGTCCTTTTGACTGAATTACTCCTTCAGTGCGGCATGGCATGGAGGCGAGTAGCCTTTGGTTCTGGTGAGGTGTTCAGGAAGCCCAGGTTGCTTTATTGGCAGCATTTAGCTTATCAGCATTGTTGCCTCTGGTGTCTCTGTGGGGTTTACGTCCGACCAGTTTTGCTTGTCGGACTGGGAACACAGTGATAACACATAACATGGTCATTAAAGCTGGCATTGGTGCTTATGGTAGTGTGGGCATGCCAAGTCCTGCTGGAAAATTAAGTCAGTCTATCCAATAAGCTTGTCAGTGGAGGGAAGAATGGAGTGCTCCAAAATTTCCTGACAGGTGGCTACACTGACTTTAGGTGTGATAAACCATATCTCCTCAAATCATCGCTGACTGAGGAAAATTTACACTGAACCTCAAACAATTATTTTCTTTTCACACTTTTTCCTTCCACTCAACTTTCCGTTGACATGCTTTTTCAGCAGTAACCTTTTGTGGCTTAACTTACTTGTAATGGGCATCATTGAGAGGCTACTGAACAGCAGTTAAGGATGCAGTCTTCCCCATTAAGGTACAGCCGATAACGTATCATTTTTGAATTAAAAGGTTTTTTAATTGGTCTTATGTAGTATTTTAAAGCTCAGAGAAACTATATTTTGGGTTTTGAGCTGTATTCCATATTCAACTAAAAGAACAGAAATAAATGCCCCAAAATCTAATTGTGAGTGGAATTAATTTATATAGTATCATCAAGAATCCTTCATGAGGACCATTAAATCGAGGCACGTGACGTCGCCCGGTACGGCGGAGCCGGGGTCCCACCCTGGAGCCAGGCCTGGGGTCGGGACTCGCCGGAGAGCGCCTGGTGGCCGGGTTGCTCCTCGCGGGACCTGGCCGGGCCAAGCCCGAACGAGAGACGCGAGGCCATCCCCCAGTGGGCCCACCAGCTGCAGGGGGAACCGTGAGGGACCGGTGCAAAGAGGATTGGATGGCGGACGAAGGTGGAGACCTCAGCGGCCCGATCCCCGGTTGCTTAGGCTGGCTCTAGGGACGTGGAATGTTACCTCGCTGGGGGGGAAGGAGCCTGAGCTTGTGCGGGAGGTCGAGAGATATCGACTAGAAATAGTCGGGCTCGCCTCCACGCACAGAGTGGGCTCTGGAACCCATCTCCTTGAGAGGGGCTGGAGTCTCTTCTACTTTGGGGAGACGCGGCGGGCTGGGGTTGGTTTGCTTGTTGCCCCCCAGCTCAGCCGTCTCGTGTTGGGGTTTACCCGGGTGGATGAGAGGGTCGCATCCCTGCGCCTTTGGGTCGGGGATAGGTCTCTGACTGTCGTTTCGGCCTATGGGCCGAGCGGTAGTGCGGAGTACCCGGCTTTCTTGGTGTCCCTGTCGGGGGTGCTGGATAGTGCCCCTCCCGGGGACTCCATTATTCTGCTGGGGGACTTCAACGCCCACGTGGGAAACGACAGTGACACCTGAGAGGCGTGATCGGGAGGAATGGCCTCTCCGATCTGAATCCGAGTGGTGTTTTTGTTATTGGACTTCTGTGCTAGTCACGGATTGTCCATAATGAACACCATGTTCAAGCATAAGGGTGTCCATCAGTGCACTTGGCACCAGGACACCCTAGGCAGGAGGTCAGTGATCGACTTTGTTGTCGTATCATCAGACCTTCGGCCGCATGTTTTGGACACTTGGGTGAAGAGAGGGGCTGAGCTGTCCACTGATCACCACCTGCCACCTGCCGGACAGACTTGGCAGGCCCAAGCGCATAGTGAGGGTCTGCTGGGAACGTCTGGCGGAGCCCTCGACCAGGGATGTATTCAACTCCCACCTCTGGGAGAGCTTTGTCCAGATTCCGGGGGATGTTGGAGACATAGAGTCCGAGTGGACCACGTTCTCCGCATCTATTGTCGATGCTGCTGCCCGTAGCTGCGGCCGTAAGGTCTGCAGTGCCTGTCGTGGCGGCAATCCCAGAACCCGGTGGTGGACACCGGCAGTAAGGGATGCTGTCAAGCTGAAGGAGTCCTATCGGCTGTGGTTGGCTTGTGGGACTCCTGAGGCGGCTGACGGGTACCGTGAGGCCAAGCGTGCTGTGGCCCGGGCTGTGGCAGAGGCAAAAACTCGGGCCTGGGAGGAGTTCGGTGAGGCCATGGAGAAGGACTACCGGTCGGCCTCGAAGCGATTCTGGCAAACCGTCCGGCGCCTCGGGAGGGGGGAGCAGTGCTTCGCCAACACTGTTTATAGTGGGGGTGGGAGGCTGCTGACCTCGACTGGGGACAATATCTGGCGGTGGAAGGAGTACTTCGAGGATCTCCTCAATCCTGCCATCACGCATTCCCTGATGGAAACAGAGGCTGGGGACTCGGGGTTGGACTCTTTCATCACCCAGGCTGAAGTCACCGAGGTGGTTAAAAAGCTCCGCGGTGGCAAGGTTTCGGGGGTGGATGAGATCCGCCCTGAGTACCTCAAATCTCTGGATGTTGTGGGGCTGTCATGGTTGACACACCTCTTCAACATTGCATGGCGGTCGGGGACAGTGCCTCTGGACTGGCAGACGGGAGTGGTGGTCCCCCTTCATAAGAAGGGGGACAGGAGGATGTGTTCCAACTACAGGGGGATCACACTCCTCAGCCTCCCTGGTAAGGCCTACGCCAGGGTATTGGAGAGGAGAGTCCGGCCAATAGTCGAACCTCGGCTTCAGGAGGAGCAGTGTGGTTTTCGTCCCGGCCGTGGAACATTGGACCAGCTCTATACCCTCTACAGGGTACTCGAGGGCTAATGGGAGTTTGCCCTGCCGGTTCACATGTGTTTTGTGGACCTGGAGAAGGCATTCGACTGTGTCCCTCATGATGCCTTGTGGGGGGTGCTCCAGGAGTATGGAATCGGGGGCCCTTTATTAGGGGCCATCCGGTCCCTGTACGAGCGGAGCAGGAGTTTGGTCCGCATTGCCGGCACTAAGTCGGACCTGTGCATGTTGGACTCCAGCAGGGCTGCCCTTTGTCACCGGTCCTGTTCATAACTTTTATGGACAGGATTTCTAGACGCAGCCAAGGGCCAGAGGAGGTCTGGTTTGGGGACCAGTGGATTTCGTCTCTTCTTTTTGCAGATGACGTGGTCCTGCTGGCCCCCTCTAGCCAAGACCTACAGCATGCGCTGGGGCGGTTCGCAGCCGAGTGTGAAGCGGCTGGGATGAAGATCAGCTCCTCCAAGTCAGAGGCCATGGTACTCAACCGGAAAAGGGTGGCTTGTCCTCTTCAGGTTGGAGGGGAGTTCCTGCCTCAAGTGGAGGAGTTCAAGTATCTCGGGGTCTTGTTCACGAGTGATGGAAGAATGGAGCGGGAGATCGACAGACGGATCGGTGCGGCTGCCACAGTAATGGAGGCGCTGTGCCGGTCCGTTGTGGTGAAGAGAGAGCTGAGCCGAAAAGCGAAGCTCTCGATTTACCGGTCGGTCTACGTTCCTACCCTCACCTATGGCCATGAACTTTGGGTCATGACCGAAAGAACGAGATCCCGGATACAAGCGACTGAAATGAGCTTCCTCATCCACATCGAGAGGAGCCAGTTAAGGTGGCTCGAGCATCTATACCGGATGCCTCCTGGACGCCTTCCTCGGGAGGTGTTCCAGGCACATCCCACCGGGAGGAGGCCCAGGGGACGGCCCAGGACAAGCTGGAGGGACTATGTCTCTCGGCTGGCCTGGGAACGCCTTGGGCTCCCCCCGGAGGACCTGGAGGAGGTGTCTGGGGAGAGGGACGTCTGGGTGTCTCTGCTGAGTCTGCTGCCCCCGCGACCCGGTTCCGGATAAACGGAAGACGACGAGTACGAGTACGAGTACGAGTACAAGTATATGAAAAAAACATATGAATTAAAGTACTGAAATAAAAAAACGTTTTAATGTATTAACATGCCACTGTAATTGGGTGATTCCAAACATGTTTTGTAAAGGGATAGTTTAAATATGGAGAAGAGAAGAGAGGAACAGGAGAGGAGGGGCAGAACTGGGAACCGGAGTATAGAATAAGAACAAGGTTAACCCGAAGGACGGGACCAACACAGAGGATAGAGCAGAATTCAGATCACAAGGACAGAAAATACAGGAAGATATACACAAAGCAAGAAAAAGAAAAGCAGACAGTAGGGGCTATGAAAACATATATTTCTGCAGAGAGAATGTGAAATCTGAAGTAAAAGACTGTGTTGAGAGAGTTAAAATGGAACTCATTCAAATGCAAAATGCTAGATCTTGTGAATAAGAGTGTCCAGCTGTATGTCTGGAGGACCCTCCAGCCCCCGGAGGTCTACTCGACTGAACAAGTATCACCAATTAGTCAATTTCCTCCTGATGCCCCTCTCAGAAAAACCTTACCTGGATGTGCCAGTTCCTTCCATCAAGAGGAACATAAGGTTTGCAGAAGGTTTGAAGTGGAAAAGGATCAGACAATTTGACACAGTTTAACTGTGGTTTGAGTGTCCAGGTTTGCACACTCATTAAATATGGAAATGTGTTCAAACACATTTCATTCTGGGGAACACAAACTTGGCAAGGCTAAGGCTGTGTATCCCCGGAGCAAAATGCAGCCATTTTTTTGTCTGGACAAAAACGGGTGAGAAGCAGTGAGTGATAGAAACGAGAGGAGAAACAAGGTTTAAATTTGGCCTCGAGGGACGGGAACTGGACATTACCAGAGTCTTTACACTTCTTCAAAGAGGCAGCGAAGGGAAGAAGAGCTGGAGGTCGTAAGAATCCGAGAAATTGGAAATCAAGCCGGGAATTAAACATGAGCGATAAAGCTGGAGGTTGAAGTGGAGGAGAAAGAAAGGGTTGGTGCAGACCGCAAGAGGAGGGGGAGAAAGGGAGACCAGAGGGGAAGGACTCACCTTGTTCGCTGATCAGAGGACAGAATATAGATTAGAGAGGCAGAAGACGGAGAGAAGTACAGAGAATAAAAAGCAGGAAGAGGTGAGGGAGTCAGACAGCAGGACACGGACACAATGGAGCCAGATCATCTTAGAGACAGATGCATGCTGACTCGGCAAGTGGCGGGATGCAACAGTTTCATTCTGGGTGGTTTGAATTATCGTTGCCATATGTACGCTCTCTTCTCACCATACTTTGTCACTTTTTATTCTTTTGTTTTTATCACATCATAAAATAGATTTTTAAAGCCAGATTCATCGAAGAAGAAGCTGAATCAGCGTGTAAAGTTTACCTGAAGTTTCCTTTTTACTGCTAATAATAGCACATTCTTTCAGCTGAACTTCTTCAGGTCAAAGGACTTTGACATTGTTAGATTCATGCATATGAACAACAGAAGTTCTGTTTACTCCCTTCATCCCGTATCTCTAACTGCCTCTATGCTAAAGTGGGACTGGAGCAATATCCATAATAGCTCAAGAGGCGGGCAGCACACTCTGGATGGAGTGCCAGTCAATCACTAGGTTGACTTGAAAAGACAGGCAATTATTGGCATACATATCCACACCTACAGAAATTCCGAAGTCAGCAATTAAGCCTAACCTGCATGTCTGTGTTCTGTGGGAGAAAAATGTAGTCTGAAGAGATAACCCACGCAAACTCAGGGAAATTATGCAAGCTTCACACAGAAATACCAGAACGAGCCTGCAGGTTCTAACCCTGAGGATGGGAACATTTGTTGTGGAACTGAGTCTCAGAGGTTACATAAATAGTCTGAAATCTAATGGAGAGGAATGGTTCTCTTGTTCTTTGATATGGAAACTTAAAGCCGACGTTCCAGATCTGTTCCACAAGAGCTGCATTCAAAGATCAGCCACTATCCAGAAACAATAACTTGCTACACCTTAGTGCAAATTTAAGTTTTTTTTTTCATTTTGACATGTTACAACAGCAAGACACCAATGTGTTTTATTTGGATTTGATATGATAGACCAATACAAAGTAATTCATGATCACAAGGCGGAAAGACAATGATGCTTCACTATCATTGTCTTCACTAAGTGTCTAAGTGTCTAAGACTAACTTGTCTTCACTAAGTTTTCACAAAGAGAAATCTGAAAGGTTTGGTGAAATTTTTTTTTTCAGACCAATGAGACAATACTTAGAAATATATTTTGCTGCAGTTCTACCTGTTATGACTCTTCCAGGTTTGTACACTTGAATACAGATTTTTTGCCAGGTTTTCTTTGCAAAATAGCTGTTGAAACTCAGTTAAATGGGATGGAGAGTTTCTGAGAACAATGACGCCCCTTTCCCGTTAGTACCTACTTGGCGTAGTTCGAGTACCATCTCAAAGTGGGCGGCATTGTCAATAGCAAGGTGGCACCACAGTCTTAAAAAACACAATAACAATGGAGGATGTGCTGCTTGGTCTATAGCTTTTGTCAGACTCGGGGCGAAAGAAGAGCCAGAAGGCCGCAGGCAGCTAGACGAAGTACTCTGGATGAGCACAGTAGAGAGAGGTAAGCCATGGAGTGGTACGCGCTAGAGGACGCGTGAGGGTCAGCTAGCACTACATAATGCTGGTTTGCAATTATGGTCATATACACAATAAGCCCTGCATACGATTTAATGGATGAAGATATTAGTTGGTTATTATAATATGTCTGCTGTGACAAGTGACACCACCCCCTACCCAATCAGAGATCCACAGTCTTCTGAGGTTGTGATATCAGCACGACTCGGTTGGAACTGCATCCAACCAGGTATAGAAATGGTTTTACGTAACCATTACTAATAGGAAAGCCTAAAAAGTAAGTAGAGCTGTACTAAACTACATTGAGTAGGGTCTAGTGGAAAAGGGGCCTAATTTAAGTCTTGTCACAGATTCTCAACCAGATTTAGGTCAGTACTTTTACAAATAAAAATCAGAAAAGTGTGTCATTGATTTGTATTCAGCCACCTTTACTCTGAAAACATTAGAAGACATTCGGTGTAACTTATTGCTTCCAGAAGTCATTAAATTAGTAAAGAGAACCCACCTGTGTGTAATCTCTGAGTATAAGTATAGCAAAAGCCTTGATGGTTTATTAGAGAACATTTGTGCCTTAGCAACCCCCAGGATCTCTGGAGGAGCTGCAGAGTACCGTAGCTCAGGTGTGAGAGTCTGCTGTTATGGACTCTAGAAATATGGCCTTTGTGAAAATGTGGGAGGAAGAAACCAATTGTAGAAAGAAAACATTAAAAGTCCTGTTTGTATCTAATCCTGTGGTAAAACATGGTGGTTTTGGCATCATGCTGTGGGAAAGCTTTTCTTCAGCAGAGACATGGAAACTGGTCTGAGTTGATAGGAAGATGAAAGGCTTTAGATGAAGGCATATTTGTGTGTTAGAAGGACCTAGTCAAAGTCCAGACCTAAATCCACTTGAGAATATGCAGCAAAACTTCAACATGCCATTTACATCCAATCTGGTAAAGCTTGAACTATCCAAAGTATTCATAAATGCCACACTTTGCACACTGTGTTTTTTTATGTGACAACATCTAGCATATTCTTTGCATTTCATAATTATGCACTCATGTAGGTATTTCACATTAAATCCAATTGTAAGGTGACAAAAAGTTCAAAACAGTAATACTTCTAGTTGCATGACACTATATTAGATGATCACTGATAATTGTTTTTTAAAGTGACACAAATGCCTTTCAGAAATCCCATCTCATAGCGATGGTGCAGATTGAAATCAAGTAAAGAGAAAACTGTGGCTTCTGTAAAAAATATTATGTATCACCTTAAAGCAACATGCACAACTAGATCTCATAGAGGTTGTAGCATCCAAACAGTATAGTATGTATTATTTATATTCAATTTGCATGCCTGTTTTTAGTCAATAATCTGCTTCTTTCTAGCACAAGTCTTGCAAAGCATATTTTTGTTCTACTGCAGTATGTATAATTTGACCCTTGAGGCTAATTTTTAATAAGTAAGGCTAAGATGTTCATCCTGATCATACTGATCCTGTTTTCTACAATGGTTTGTTGTTAATTCTTAAAAATGACACTATTTTATAGTAAATTAAGTTACAGTTTAACAGAAAATATTGATGCTATAAACAGCAACATAAAAACTGTTGAAGATTTACTTTAGATAAGCAGTCTTTGCACATCTGAAGTCAGAAGCTTCTGCTGAATTGAATGGCCCAAAGGGACCTTCACTGAGATGATGATATTTAATCAGAGCAGTGCATCAAAAGCTTAACGCTTTAAATGCTTAAAAAGTAAAGATAGATCCAGATGGAAACACATTCCTAAACCTCTGACAGTGGCTGTAAAAAATTTCCCCTTAATATACTGATTAAGATAAAGGAACAATTTGCTTTGACTGTAGTTTTAACAAATGCATGTAGCAGTCCCTTTCTTGTTTCCTTTTCTTCCAACCTCCATTACAAATAGACATCTTAAGATTGAGTTGCAAACAGACAACCTGACGCTGCCACCTCTCGTTCTGTCTTACCCTGTCCCACTGTCTCTCTTTGTTGAGTAGAATAATGACAAGCTTGGGGTGCATCTGGTACCCATCCTCGCTGAACGACAGGTTGCGCCCCTCAAATGTCACATTCATCAGGTACCTGCAGTGGGAAACAAGGAGAGGGACAGAGAACAAAACACTGAGCATCACTTACTGAAAAATATCATTTTTGCCAGAGATGTCTAAATATATTGTTGAATGGCATCTGTTTTTTTAAACATAGAGAATTAATATTTTGGCATCTTATAGATTTTTACACAAAAACATGGTAATTTAGATAACTTTGTACAACTTTCATCCCATTTTATATTTCGTTTTCATTTCCAAAATCCTGCAAAAAAACTGTTGCATCCCAGGTTTATAATCACCACACTCTCAATTATCTGTATGAAGAGTTCTAATCCACTATTTATTGACTTCACACAACTGAATTTTTTTTTAAATCACAATCAATAAAAATAAATAAATAAATAAATAAATAAATAAATACATACATACATAAATACATAAATAAATAAAATTAACCAATCACCTCCTCCTGCTTCCTGACATTGGACACTTTACCATCCTCATCTCAGCCTTTGACACAGTCTGCCACATCATCCTCATTTCACTCAGATGGTCCAACTCTTTCACATCCCAACCATTTCCACCTCTCTTTTCGTGTACCCCAGGGCTCTGTACCTCCCCTGGTTATTATCTTTCTCCTCCCAATTGGCAATATTTTCCATTGCCATGCAGACACCCAGGTCTACTTGTCCATCAAGTATGTTCACGCTGGCGAATGTATTAAATAAAGAGAACAGTAGGTTGTATCACTTTGCAGATGATACACAATTATATTTCCTTCTTCTCCACTTGGATGTGGTAGGTTGCTGCTTGAATGCATACATCACATGGATTCTTGGATGATGTGGATTTTTTTGACAGTTAAAGAAATTATAGATATGATTTTTGTAATGAGATGCAAAAGAACGACCCATTATTGAATTTTAAATTTCTTACCTTAATTGAAAAAAGAGCTTAGAAGCCTTGTAATGAATTTTGAAGGTGACCTTGGATTTTACCAGCATACAGTCTTTTGTGCACCCCTGATAATTTTAATTATTTTGATTTTTACACCTTAGGGTGTTTGGATCAGTTATACAAATAACTGATAGGCATAGTAATATTTCAGTAGTGAAATGAGGTTTATTGGAATAATAGAAAATGTACATAATGCATGAAAACAAAATTTGACAGCTGCATACATTTGGGCACGCCAACAGAAAAATCACATCAATATTTAGTAGATCCTCGTTTTGCAAAAAAAACAGCCTCTAGATGCTTCCTTTAGCTTCTAATGAGTATCTGGATCCTGGGTGAAGGTATTTTGGACCTTTCCCCCTTACATAACATCTTCAGTTCATTTAGGTTTGATGGTCAATGAGCATGGACAGCCCAGTTTAACACAATCCACAGATGTTCAATGATATTCAGGTCTGGGGACTGGGATGGCTATTGCAAAACTTTGTACTTGTTCCGCTACATTAATGCCTGAGTAGATTTTGAGCAGTGTTTTGGGTCGTTGTCTGGTTGAAATATCCATCCAATCCGTAACTTACTTGGTACCAGCATTGGCAACACAGCCCCAAAGCATGATGGAACCTCCACCAAACAACTGAATTGTTGTTTCATCAGTCCACAGCACTTTATTTCAAAAACAAAGCTGACTTGTCCAAATGTGCTTTTACAAACCTCAGGCGACTCTGTTTGTGGCGTGTGTGCAGAAGAGGCTTCTGCCACATCACTCTCCCGTATAGCTTCTCCTTATGCAAAGTGAGCTGAATTGTTGAACAATGCACAGTGACACCATCTGCAGCAAGATTATGTTGTTGGTCTTTGGAGGTGGTCTGTGGGTTGTCTTTAACTGTTCTCACCATCCTTCTTCTCTGCCTCTCTGATATTCTTCTTGGCCTGCCACTTTTGGCCTTGATTGTGTGGTCCTCATGAAGGTGTATTGAACTGCTCTTTGTCCGACCTGTCACCCAGAGCCTGTTTGACATGGGAGACCCTACCAGGGGCATTTAAGCCCCAGACAACATAGCCTCTAGGATCATTCGGGCACTCAAACCCCTACACCACATTAAGGTGGCAGTTCAAGGAGGGGATTTGACATCACCCTGGAGCCTGGCCTGGGGTCGGGACTTGTCGGAGATTGCCTGGTGGCCGGTCTGCTCCTCGCGGGACCCGGCCAGGCCAAGCCCGAATGAGAGATGCGAGGTCTTCCCCTGGTGGGCCCACCACCTGCAGGGGGAACCACGAGGGACTGGTACAAAGAGGATCGGGCAGTGGACGAAAGTGGAGACCTCGGCAGCCCAATCTTCGGTTGCTTAGGCTGGCTCTAGGGACGTGGAATGTCACCTTGCTGGGGGGGAAGGAGCCTGAGCTTGTGCGGGACATCGAGAGATATCGACGAGAAATAGTCGGGGTCACCTCCACCCACAGCGTGGGGTCTGGAACCCATCTCCTTGAGAAAGGCTGGACTCTCTTCTACTCTGGAGTGGCCAGTGGGGAGAGGCGGCGAGCTGAGGTGGGTTTGCTTGTTGCCCCCCAGTTCAGCCATCTCGTGTTTGGGTTTTACCCCAGTGGATGAGAGGGTCGCCTCCCTCGCCTTCGGGTTGGGCACAGGAATCTGACTGTCGTTTCGGTCTACAGGCCGCGCGGTAGTGCACCCGGCCTTCTTGGCATCCCTGTCAGGGGTGCTGCATAGTGCTGCATAACTCCATTATTCTGCTGGGGGACTTCAACACCCACATGGGAAACGACAGTGACACCTGGAGAGGCGTGATCGGGAGTAATGGCCTCCTCGATCTGAATCCAAGTGTTCACGAGCGAACATCATGTTCAAGCATAAGGGTGTCCATCAGTGCTATTGGCACCAGGACACCCTAGGCAGGAGGTCGATGATCGACTTTGTTGTCGTGTTTTCAGACCTTTGGCCCCATGTTTTGGACACTCGGGTGAAGAGAGGGGCTGAGCTATCCACTGATCACCACCTGGTGGTGAGTTGGATCCGCTGGAAGAGGAGAAAGCTGGACAGACTTGGCAGGCCCAAGTGCATAGTGAGGGTCTGCTGGGAATGTCTGGCGAGCCCTCTGCCATGGATGTATTCAATTCCTACCTCCAGGAGAGCTTTGACCAGATTCCGGAGGAGGTTGGAGACATAGAGTCGGAGTGGACCATGTTCTCTGTTTCCATTGTCGATGCTGCTGCCCGTAGCTTTGGCCGTAAGGCAGCGGCAGCGGCAATCCCCGAACCCAGTGGTGGACACCAGCAGTAAGGGATGCTGTCAAGCTTTAGCAAGAACTGCGCCTGTGGTCTTCCATTTCCTTGCCATGTTTCTCACAGTGGAAGTTGACAGCTGAAATCTCTGAGATAGTACGTCTGAGATGTACGCCTCCCCTAAATCATAATGTTGAACAATTTTTGTTTTCAGGTCATTTGAGAGTTTTTTTGGTGCCCCCATGTGGCCACTCTTCAGAGTAGATGCAAAGAGGAGAACAACTTGCAATAGGCCACTTTAAATACCTTTTCAATGATTGGATACACCTGTCTATAAAGTTCAAGGCTTAATGAGCTTACCAAACCAATTCTTTGTTCCAATAAATCAAAGTAGTTAAAGGTCTTCAAGTCAACAAAATGACAAGGGTGCCCAAATGTATGCACCTGTCAAATTTTGTTTATTCCAATAAACCTCATTTCACTACTGAAATATTACAATAACCATCAGTTATTTGATATGAGAAAATGAAATAGCTGATCCAAACACCCAAAGGTTTAAAAATCTAAATAATTAAAATTATTCGGGGTGCACTGTTATGATTTGGGGTTGTTTGGTTTTTGGTTTCTGGGTTTTTCTTATATTTCTCAGTTTTTGAATCATGCTTCTGTTTATTATTTTTCTGGTTATGTTTTAGTCTTGTTCATGTTTTATCAAGCTTGGTTTTTGGTTCTGGTCATGTTTTTGTTTGTATTCAAGAGGCTCTGTTCTTGCTCCAGCCATGTTCTGTTCTGTCTGTTAATTATCTTTATCCGATTCACCTGCTCCAAACTAATCTGTCTCCTAGCTCCACCTGTTTCACACTCTATATATACACACCTGTTCAGTTATTCGTGGTGGAAACATTTTCAAACCATGTCTTGTTTATTCTAATCATGCTAAAGTCTTGTTTTCCAAATCATGCTCAAGTCTTGTTTTCCAAATCATGCTCATGTCTTGTTCACTGATCATGCTCAAGTCTTGCTTTTTGGACTATGCCATAGCTGTCTAGCTAGCCTGCTTTTGTTTTGTTCCTGCCTCTTCTGAGAGTGAGTTTTTGTTGATTAAATTTTCATTTACTGTCACGCTACCTCCTCATCTGCATCCTGGGGTCCAATATCTCGCAAGCCGTGACATGCACAACCCTTACCATATGGCTGTATGCCGGTAAAATCTAAGGTCACCTTCAAAAGTGACTACAAGGCCTTTTTGTATGACTGTATGTAATGCATACAAGGTTGCAAATAATCACTAATTCAGGATCACTGAGGTTGAGAGCATGCTTTGCAAAACTGACTGTGAAATATAAGTACACACTTTTGTGTCATCTAGACTGGATTATTGTAATTTTGCCCTTTTTGGTCAATATAAATCTAATTTAAACCTGCAATAAGTTCAGAACACAGCTGTTTGAGTTTGAAGAGAAAGGGGGAAGAACATTACTCCAGGATTTAAATCCTTTCATCAGCTTCCTGTAGCTTCTATAATGGATCTTGAAGTTTTACCACTTTTTTCTTAGACATCGTCGTGGGCTCATTTTTGGATGTTGATATGCTACTGTATACACCTCCAGCCATGGAAGTGATTGCAACACTGTAATTCATTGATTTGGTTTGATCCAATAATTTTGGCAATATAGTGTATGTTTATATGAGAAGTAGATACAAAGACGAAAAACATACAGAAGTGCAGAGAATAGGCTTCTCAGCTAAAATCATCTCCAGCCATTCAAAATGGCAGTGGATAAAATAATGGTCGAAAGTTTCAGTATTGTAATAATATGAAGATGCCAAGCTATCAGCAAAAAATCCCCCTATAGTCCTATTTTTGAAAGAACAACACAGACTAAAAAGATTACAATTTGCCAAAAAAGACATTGACTGGCCTAATGGAAATGAAGTAACATTTATGGTCTGATGGGGGAAGGATTTTCTTTTGGGCTAAACAACCCCCAAACATTAAATTCAAGCCTCACTGTGAAGCATGGTGATTCAGTCATTGTGATAAGGGAAAGTATGTCATTCTACGGTGTCATGCCAAATTATCGCATATCAGGAAACATGGATCAGTACAAATGCATCAACATAGTTGTAGAGGTTATGCTGGAATGGAAATGTCCTTGATATGTTATTTCAACAAGACAGTGACCCCAAACACAACGTTAAGGGAGCAGCACCTTAGTTCCAGACCAACAAGAGTAATATTGTGAAGTGGCCAGTCTAATCCTCGCCCCTTAATCAGGTTCCCAAAAACAGTGACGCAACTAATTATTTGTGCAAATATTTAGGAAAACATTTTTCAGTTTATATAGTTGATGTTTCAGTTTATAAACTAAAATAGAGACAGAAATTTTTTATAGCTTATTAGTATTATTTCCTCTTTTTCTGTAAATTTATAACAAATATGCTCCTTTATGTTTTGATTTGCAATTGTTTGTATTTGTAATCGATGTCTAGGTATAGAAGGACCTAGATGCAGGCAGACAGGAAGCAGAGGATTAAAAATAAACAATTTAATGATAAAAAACAAAGGAACTTACATGTTTGACTTGTACAGAACAGAGCATGGAAAAAGGGTTTATACAATGGAGCAAAGCAGCATTGCACAATGAAAACCAGGGAACTTAAAGAGAGGAGTGAAGAGTAACACTGAAATCAGGTGAGTCTAATCGGAGGGATAAAGGACAGCTGGGAGACAGAGCTGAGCAGGAGAACCAAGGGAAGGAGAATAATTAACAAAGAGAGAACACAGAGAGCAAAACTAAACAGAGAAGGCTTTACAAACCTAAAGGGAAAAAGACTGAAACTACAGACCAAAATGCACATAGAACAGAGCCAGAAAATAACAAAGAAGCAAAAAGGATAGAACCGGAATCAGCTTTATTCTCTAAGTTTGTGGACACTAACAAGGTATTTGACTTCGCTTCCACTTCGCTCTCAATGAAGAAAGCACACCCATGGAACCAATGCAGCTCACATGTTGCATCTGTATATCTGGGTGTGTAGGAAAAATAAGAAAACCTTATTGCTTCTGTCAAACCAGATTATTTGAGCCGTCTTCGAGTGAACGTTGCACCATGCTCGCAGCCTCTTGGAGGCAAATGCTCCTCGCGGTGATTACAGCTAACGTGTGTGGGAGTGTGTAAGTGTGTAAGTGTGTGTAAGAAGAAAACCAAGGATTTTCATGTCAGGTAAAATCATCACTTCCACAAACACACACACACTCACACAAAACATCTTAACCCATTCAATCTCTCACTCTTGCATCTCCTCCTCACATTCCCTGTTACTGTTTCCATGGTAACCTTGCATCAAGACCATGCACAAGATACATATGATGATATGAAAAATAAATAAATTGTAAAATCATTGAACGTAACTGCAAGTAATTCTTTTATTGCTAATCTGTCTATCTGTTACTCTGTCTTATGTAATGCAGTTCCATAATTCGACTTCCTGTATTAAATATTGATATTTTCAATTGGGCTCTTATGATCAGAATCATCCCATCTCACGCAGCCCCATATGTCCAGCTAAGAGCCCCATCCTGTTGAGTCCTGGCACTGATACAAAGTGCACAGAATCTGCTGCATAAATCATAAGCCATTTACGAAATGACTTGACGCCACGGCAGCTTTAATCTACAGTGCGATTCAGGGCCTACATGTGTGTGTTTAGTGTGTGTGTGTGCACATCTCCAATAGCAGCGAAACACAAGCATAAGTGTGTTGCCATGACACCGACAACCACTGTGATTTCTTAGCCAATATGTGGCCGTTGCTATGGCAACGGTAATCTGGCAAAGAGTGGGACTGAGGCTAAGTGAGAGGTGGGAAAATGAGGAAGGGGATGAGTGCTTACTACTATACCGCATACTGAATGTTTTGACTCTAACAAACCTGGACCTTGACAGTCTGTCACCTTCACCAATAGAAACAAAGAGCCCAGTGAACGCATTTCTTCTTTTCCACCTTCCACCTTCTTCTGTTTGAGCTATGAGGATGCAGCCAATCCTGTGTTCAAGCTGTGTGTAAATAAGATGAGAAGAAGAAGTCACACGTCCTCCCACCAATGAGACCTCGCATTTTGATATCCCGCTATGCTTGTCAGCTTTACCTTTAGGCCAGGGGAGAGTATCTCCGCCATGCCCCCACCTACCTAGCTCACTCAAAGCTTGTGACCACTCACGCAACAAATCATCCCCAATATATGTTTGAGCAAACCTCTTCTCCTCACTATCCTGCTCATATTTCTTAAGCATTAAGGGGTGTTTACTGTATTCACCCACAGAAAACCCGTCGTACTACAACTACTGTAAATCCAAGCAACGCAAACATTTGCCAGGCTCACTGCATGGCCTGACACAAATTGGTTTCAGCACATGTTCTGCTGTGAATAATGGAGGAGTCATGTGAAATATTGATAAGTCAGTTTTCATAAATTAACCCCGGCATCAATTAGTCATGAATTACACTCCTTAACAATCATTGTTGTATCGGATTTGTGAAGGAAAAATCTATGTGAGGAATGATAAAATGACCCATATGGTGTTGCGTGGCTGAGGCAGAGAAACATATTGTGGCTTTGCAGCGTGCACACATGGGGTGTACAGTGTGAATGGGAGATGAGGTGTGAATTTGTTTCATGTTAAACTGGTTTGTACTCTCATGTGTGCATTCAGACTAGATGCATAAGCACACTGATAGATTGACAAAAGAGCTGAGCGACACTGATACTTTCACAGTGCCTTGCAAAGGTATGCATACCCCCTGAACTTTTTCACTTTTTTTTCATGTTACAACCACAAACTTCAGAGAATTGCACTGGGATGTAATGTGAAAGACTAACACAAAGTAGCACATAATTGTAGAATGTAAATTCAAAATGTTTTACAAATAGAAAATCTGAAAAGTGTGACTTGCATATTGAGCCCCTCTTTGCCAATAGGCTACTTTTGGAACCACTTTTTGCTGCAGTTACAGCAGCAAGTCTTTTGGGGAATGTGACTATCAGCTTTGCACATCTAGAGGTTTAACTTTTTGCCCATTCTTTACAAAATAGCTCAAGCTCAGTCAGGTTTGATGAGAAGGATCTGTAAACATCAAATTTTAAATCTTGCTACAGATTCTCAATTTGATCTAGATCTGTACTTTAACTGGGACATTCTAACAGATGAATACATCCTGCAAAAAGGTAACTTCATAGTTTTGATTCTTCTTTTTTCAGTCCTTCCCGGTATTTAACTCCATCCATCTTCACATCTTTTCGGACCAGGTTTCTTGTCCTTGATAAAGAAAAGCAACCCCGCAGCCACCACCAAGTTTAACTCTGGGGACAATGTGCTCAGGGTGATGTGTATTGTTAATTTTCTGCAGCACATAGTTATTTTATGTAGGCCAAAATCTACAACTCTGATCTCATTTCACCAGAAAACCTTCTTCCACGTCTCCAGAATCAGAAACAACTTCTTGGGCCAAGATTTTGTGCACAAACAAGAAATTTGACTTTGGTTTCAAGTGCTTACAGCGTACATTTAGTTTAGACTTTAGAGAACATAAAATTAAGATACAGGAACAGTATGCACATTTATGTGTAGGTACAGCCATTTTTTAATATAAAGACAAGAAAAAATTTAAAGGCAGGTTGTGGGAGTGCAATATGCTTGTTTGTTTCACAGCAGAGTAGCTGAATACTCGGGCTGTAAGGTGTTCATTGTGTTCACCAGAGAGACAACCTGTTGGAAGAAACTGGGGGAAGAAATTGTCTCTGTGGTGGCTGCTTTTTGCAAGTAGAACTCTATAGCACCGACCTGAAGGTAAAAGTCTAAACAGTTTGTGTCAAGGATGTGTGGGGTCTGCAGAGGCGTTAGCTGCCCTTTTCCTGACTCTCGACTTGTACAAGTCCTGGACTGAGGGGAGGTCAGCCCCGATGATCTCATCTGCAAACTTCTGAGACTTCACACAGGGCGATTTCTGGAATCAGCTCGTTGCACTGGATTTTATTTCAGAGCATCCGTGTAAAGAGGGCTGATAAAAATGCTTGCCACACCTTTCTGATGTTTAGATGAAAACAATGCATCATTTTCCACACACTTCAAAATTTTACACTATTTTGTCTTAGTCTATCACATAAAATCCAAATAAAATAAAATAAATCTTGTTTATGTGAGAAATGTGCTCTAAATTATTTTGTTAGTTCTGGTTTCTCAGCATCAGATTAAATTACATTTATAATGAAAACAAACATAAAGACATATTTCTATGTTGTTTTGTTTTGTATTTTAAAAGATTAAGCCCAAAAAAGGCTGAGAGCAGCTACTAGAACCAAGATATGTGGCTCTGGCTTGTTTTATCTTTGGAAAGTGATTATAGTGCTAAATTAAAATTCATTACTGTGACAATGCCCTAAAATGGGACCTCTTAAACAGATTGGATTTGCATCCTTGACGAGAGGATAGATACCTGAGGCGATGCTTGTCTTTTTATACTTTTATTTCAGAGTATTTTGGAATGAAACCTGAAAAGCCTTTAAACACATAGCATATGCGCAGGAAAACAAATGAAAAACCTTTTAAAGCCTGCAGCAGAAACAACTAAATAATGCAGTTCAGAAAAAGTAGGGCTGTGAACGAAAATGACAATTTTTAGTAACAAATGTAGCCTGTTCTAAACAAGTTTTTTAAACGGTATTGTACCCTCTGAACCAAGCTGACCGAATCATTTTCCAACGCCAGTCATGGGTGTTTTCTCTCAGTTCTATGTGGGAATTTAACATACTAGAAAGTGGAAAACGCATGCTTTGTAAAAGTCTATGTTCATAGTCCATGTGGTATGCATCTACATTAATTCTTTATTTAGTCTGATAACTCTCAATAAAACCAGTGTAAGCAACTGCCTTCAGAATTCACCTAACTATTAAACAGTCCACCTGTATGTTATTTAGTCTGAGTATAAATACAGCTGTTCTGTGAAGAGTATGAAGATTCACATGTGTCCTCTGTGGTCTGACCTAGCTCAAAAATACATTAATTCTGAGTGGGCACTTGTATTTAGCTCTCAGTTACCTGCTGCAAATGCACACTGAACAGAACATTTCTACGTACACAAGTGTTTTGTGTCCATGAGAGCATATACTATTGTACAGGAATGCCAAAAGTTTTGTAGGAGCAAATAATATTAGGAGAAAGGCAACAGCAGACACAATCAACTCCAAGAACTATAAATTATAAACAAAACTAACAAGACAACTCTTTTATAAAGCATTTGGGAACAATTTCGTATTGAACTTTTCTGACCAAAGCGGTTTTTGTCCAATATGCTTTTAGGATTTCTCTGAAATCATTTTAATACATCTGGCTGTTTGAGGGCTTTGGGGGTTTGAAACATGTGAGTTTAAGAGGAGTCAGCTGAACTGAGGGCTTTCTGTGTTCGGGTTTCATGTTCTTCCAGTGCATGTGCTACTTTTCCCTGCATTCTCTAATTTCTTCCTACAGTGCAAAAACATGCCTGTTAGGCTAACTGACTGATTTTCAGGGTGTGCACTGTTATGCCTTTTGACTTTACAATGGATTGGGTGTTATTTTTTTATTAACTATTTAAAATAGCAAAGATTAAAATAATTTGGACCTGGCTCAGCATAACTGCTGTTTTACAGCAGGTTCCTGTCATGCAAACATGAAAATACAGATATATCCAACATCAAATCAGTATAGATGGACAAACTGTCCATCTTTTTATCTTTTGATAAAGCTTATAGTTAGAGTGGCTTAGGTTATCCTGAGCTATCTCTGTAGTTATGCTGCTATAGGCTTAGGCTGCTGGAGGACATAATGACCACTTTCATCCTCTTCGCTACTTTCTCACACTACTCTCCAATTTTGCATTATTTGCTGTTATTTCAGCTTTTAACTTTGTTCTCTCTCTTCTCTCTTCCTAGAAGCTACACCTGGCCTGACTCTGTGTCTACCTGTGACACCTTTTGGAGAGGGGCATCGTCCAAGCTTCTGCAGACAACAACTTAATGCTCACCCTCTACCGATGATCCACATGACCCTGTCTTTCAGTGTTTAACCCTTTCTCTCTCCTAGACATGGCAATTGACTGAGCTTTTGCTGTGAGCAACTCTATGTGCTCTCTTTCAGACTCTAACCTTGAAAACTGGCTCAGAGTTTATCTGTTCTTTCTTTCTAGGTGAAACGACTAAAGGAGCTACATCCATTAACATTTACCTTTTCCTTCCCATAGAAAGTACTCCTGAATCAGTGCTTCTTTGTTCTCTTTGTGTCTCTGCTCTGTTCTCTCTAACCCCCAGTCGGTCGTGGCAGATGGCCGCTCACACTGAGCCTGGTTCTGCTGGAGGTTTCTTCCTGTTAAAAGGGAGTTTTTCCTCTCCACTGTCGCTACATGCATGCTCAGTATGAGGGATTGTTGCAAAGTCAACGCCAGTGACTGTCCACTGTCTCTACATGCTCATCCAGGAGGAGGGAATGCTGCAAGTCACTGACTGGATGCAATCTGTTGGGTTTCCTTAGATAGAAAAACTTTTTATCCAATTTGAATTAATAACTGAATCTGACTGCACTGTTCAATGATTAGGACTAATTGGAATGTATGTACCTGAGTTTTGTTAAGTGCCTTGAGACGACATGTGTTGTGAATTGGCGCTATATAAATAAACTGAATTGAATTGTACACAGAAAAAAACACAGACATACCAATTTACAGTGTTGTCTACCTCTTGCCCATTATTTCATGAGAAAAGCTACTGTAGTCCTAAACAGAATGAGGCATGTATGGAAAAGGAGTGGGTGGTAGTTGTGGCTCTCTGACTGCCCATTTCAAAGAGTTATTTTATGAACAAATCAATCAATTCATCCATCCATCCATCCATCCATCCATCCATCCATCCATCCATCCAAAGACATGAGGGTGGATGGAAAGGAAAAAGGAGACAGAGAATCAAGTTTTCTTGACCTAGTTCCAATTGTACTATCCCTAAAAAAACTGGTACCTTTCAAACTCCTCCCTCTCTTCTGCTCCATACAAACACAGCCAACTGTTCTCATCCAGTCTCAGACTGAAAAAAAGGCCAAAACAAACACACACAAAGACTTCTGAGGAAACAGAGACACATACTCGTCCCTCTGCTCTACAGGGTCAACATTCTGCACCCACAAACACACACAGATGCTCCACTGAAAGCTCACTGGGGCCACACAAGTTCAAAACTGTCCACAGAGCTTAAAAGCACTTGACACCTTTCCAACTCCAAGCTCATCTGGAACCTGTCCACGCCTGGCAAGGTCAGGCCACTGTTGTCAAACTCATGATTCCCGCACTGTTGTGTATTGCTCACAAGTGATTTCCAGCACCATCTCTTTCTTTCTGTGAGCTTTGCTTTGCTTTCTTTTTGCTACTATCTTCTTTTGTCAGGCTCCTACTGTGACATTAGCTGGAATGTCACAGCCCTGGCTACAAAGGACTTCATTTCATTAGTGCAGTCATGTGTCCCTCTCTCATAAATGCTGAGCAAGGAAGTGAGCGTGCCATCAGCTCAATATAAGTCAACCAGACAACAGCTACACAGCTACACAGAAGACTGTTTAACATAAGACAGAAACTTGGACTGGGTGTGATTTACTAATCCAGTGCATCAATAACTCAGTCAATATCGTTACAATAACTATGACACATTTTCCAACTGGGACATGGAATTCAAATGCATACAAGACATTCAACGTTGTTTATTTGTGACCAGAGCTTTTTATTAGTCAAATGACTTAAAATAAGTTTAGCTTTAATGGCTGCAGCACAATCCACAACTGAAAACTCTAGATAGAATCTGAGCCCTGACAGTCCCTTTAACAAAATGGTAATTAAAACAATCTTTAAGTTACTTTTATTTTCTCAAGTTGTGATTTTAAATAAACGACTAATAACTAACCCATTACTTCCTTTTCCCTTTGGGCTTAAATATGATGTGCCACACAGGTACATTTCTTTTAATGGCTGAGCACAATGTGGAAGAGGACAATTTTTTATATAATCACCACACAAGGTCAGCAGGATGATAAGAAGGAGAATAAATACATCTCCAGAGCCCACTGTTGGAGACCTGCAGCACAGTGTGGCATAAACTGTTGTTGGACTTTAACTGGAACTGTGCTTCAGGATTTGTTGTATGATTGGAAGGTCCAAATGCAGACAGATAACAGAAACCAGACTGGGTAGAAAAACAAGAGACTGAAAGGTCCAAAGCCTAAAACCACAGGCAAGACCAGACCCAGAGACATGGAGATGAAAAGAGGACACTAGAAACAGCCTCTGAGTAAATGACCCAAGGGTGGAATACTGTATACACTGGGGAAGGTGATTAATGGGTTGAAACAGGTAGGAGTTAATTACAGAAAGAAAAATAGCTGGAGCACAAGGGGCTGAAGAGATAACTGGGGGAATCTTTAGAGGGAATGGCTAAACAGAACTAACTCAGAAACCAGAAAAGAACGAAATGAAGAACACAGCCCAACAAGGGAATGACTGAATACCAAACAAAACCCTGACGCAGAAATCTCAGGATTAACAGGAAAACATGAAGTCAATAGAACTTCAGAACCAGAATATAAGGAACCATTGGCTGCAGAGAGAAGTGGTGACTAAGGGCAACAGCACAAACCAGAACCTAAAAAACTAAAATAACAGAAAAAACACAAGAAGCAATAGGAATCTTAAAACTAATGATAAACCAAATACAGAACACCAAATGTGACAAAACCGAAACCACAAGATAATCAGAGTCAACCTGAAGTCCAAAGGATCATGATACTGTGCGTTATGGATTCAGCCTTTCTGCTGCTGCAGTAAAAGATGAATGTATTTTAGGGCTTTTTACACATTATCATTAAATGTGACTGGCACTATAAATTCTTTGCCACAATATAGGTTGCATAATAGATGTAAAACCAGAACCAGGTCAAACAGACCGTCTATTTCAGTTTAGAGGTAGCAGGTTGGTTTTAATGAAATTGTGTCATTTTGAGAGTTGAAACTCTTCCATCCTGATGTAGTCCAACAAGTGTGTCTTCAATTGCATGGGTATTTAGAAAGATGATGAGAAGCCGATGAGTGTGTAACATTTATAGCATCATTTAAAAAAAAGACATCCAAGTGCTGATTGAGCTACAACACCTGAACATTAAACTGGACTGTTTTGCTGTTAAAATGTAAAAACAAAAATATCCACGGCACCCAGTCGTTTTAGATTTTGTCACACTTCACTATATTTTATGGGGATGAAATGTGAAAAACCAAAACAAACCAGGGCATAAATGTGAAGTGGAAGGGAAATGATGCATGTTTTGTGACACACTCTCCACTGGTTTCCATTATATCATTAGCAAATAAATAGCATTCAACGATCAGAAAATTAAGCTTTTGTCTGCTGTTAGTGAGTTTTAAGGGTGTTTTTGGAGCAAAATGGCAATGCTGTTTCCTTTATAAAAAATGGCAAAAGAAAGGGGTTTGATAGGAGCTTTCAAAACATCATATGACTAAATAAAGCACTTTTATTGGTTCTATATGGTCTTTGTTTTTTTTAATTATTTAATCATTCACAGTGATGCACTGTGGAGATGTGACAGGCCACAAAAGGGGTTGTTGCCTGAAGGCAACATGGTACCTTGGAGGGATAGCTTCTCTCTATTGTCGGTCTGATTTTTATATGCAGTATATAGTTCACCTAAAATATAAACACTAGCTAAATTCTCAAGTAAATGTGCCAACTGTGTTCAATATTTTAGGTTTATTTTCCAAGCCACTGTCTGGAGCAGGGAACCTTTTTGGAGTGTAGGAACCTTGTTTCAACCAGCTGACAGTGACAGTGCACAGCAACAACAAGGGGAGAAGTAGTGCTCCATCACTCTGTGCTTTATACAGTTGGAGATTTTCTCTGGCATCTAATTAAAAGGATTTAAGCTGTAAGAATGGAACAACTGAAGGTTCATGAGGTTTAGGCTTAAAATTCCTTACAAGACATGAAAAACATGATTGAACAATTTAAATACCAGCAGTATCTATGACATTATAATAAATATTTAAATATTAAATGCAACATTTTCAAATTGACCAATGAAGCTTATACTGAAGATAATCTGACATAAAGGTTAGGTTTTGTGTGTCAATAAATCTCAGGAACCCTCTTCTACACTGACGACATTTATACATTATCTGACTTGAACTGACCAGGAAGTGGAGCATCCTTCCAACTAAGTGCTTTATTCAGTTCAGAGGAGATAAACTCTAGCCCTATTGCCAATCTCTTGATTGAACACTTGAAGACAAAGGTTATCACCAAACAAATTTAGTTAAGGCAGTGAGGGGCGAAGGATCTCAGCAGCACTCGCAAATGATCTACTCAACTACACAGCTAAGTTGATTATAAAACTGCAGGTCTGAAGTGCAGACAATGGCTGGGGAGGAGCAGAACTGTGGAGATGAGAGGAAATCACCAGGAGGAGTGAGGAGAGGACAGGAGGCGTGAGCAGCAATCCACAGAGGTTAATGAAGAAAGGAGAACAGAGGAAGACATGTAAAAATGGACCAGAGAAGAAGAAAACTGCCAGGCAAGGGGGTACAAAAGCAAACAGGACAGGGTTAGGAGCAGGTTCAACAGAGCAGGGAGCAGCACAGAAGAGTTGTAATGAACAAAGGGGTTCACAGCAGACTACAGTCAGGTACACACAAACAGAATAGAAGAATAATTTTCCAGGGCAGCAGCAGCAGCTGAACTCCACTGCTGGATCAAAGCAGTGAGCAGTGGTGAAACAAAAGCAAAGCTTCATCAGAGGAGGTTCATAAGGAGCCATCCAAAGAGGTGAGCATGTTTCTGCTGATGCCAAAGTGGGATATTAAAGTGTGGTTGTAGAAAAGTGGTATTTTCTGTATTAATATAGGCTTGTGATGAGCAGTCAACTTTAGGAAGGCAGAATGTGCTGTATACAAAGACTTGCAAAAGTGTTCATAGGCCTCAAATATTTTTTACATTTCACATTATAACTAAAATCTACATATTTTTAAATGTTGTTTTAGATGTTTTAAAAAAATATATTGCGGTAAAAAAAGGCAAAGTGTGAAGTGCATTTCTATTCAAACCCCTTTACTTTGAAGCAAAAAAAAAAAACAACCCAAACTGGGTGGGCGGAGGGGGCCTTGGAAGGAGGAAGAAACAAACAAAAAAGAGAGTTAAGGCGAGCGACCGAGAAGTCCCGGCGAGGGCAGAAATTAAGCCTTGGAGATCGACAGCGGCAGAGGCACTGGGCTTGGAGAACCTACGTAGAACCTTATCAGGTAGTCAACCAGGAGGTGTAGAGGTCCTTCTGTGACCCTTCTCAAGTGGCTGACCATGTGGCATGAAAACCCACAGAGAATCTTCTCTGGAGGTTGAGTTGGAGATCTGACACCCCAGTGGAGCCCTGGAGACTGGAAGCTACTATGGAGCTCTGGAGACTGAAAGCCATGATGGAGCTCTGGAGACTGGGAGCTACGATGGAGCTCTGGAGACTGAAAGCCACCATCGAGCTCTGGAGAATGGAAGCCATGATGGAGCTCTAAAAACTGCTTCACAGTGTGCTGAAGTTCAAAAAGAAGGTCAGGGGGCTGGTTCATTGAGGAACAGCTGTGGAATGGTAGTATAACCCTCTGAGGAACCCTGGAGAATGGCAGTAAAACCGCTGGAACCCTTGGAAGAACCTTGGAGAGCATTGGAGATGCCGGGATTATTCTCAATGGAGCTCTGGAGAGCAGCGTGGAAGCCAGGAGAACCCTCCACAAAGCTCTGAAGAGGAGTGTGGAAATCAGGAGAACTCTCAATGGACCTCTAGAGAATGGAGCTGGAATCCTTAACAAGACTCTGGGATGTTGACAGAGGTGAGTCTACCTGGATGCCCTTGTCAGAGAACACAGGAACAGAAACACAAGACTGCCTGTTCTCAGATTCTTCGGAGAACTCGGACACAGGAACGTAAGACAGCTTGGAGAACTCGAGCACAGGATTGTGAGATGGCTTGTTTCTTTGCCTCCAAAACATGGAGGAGGGGATAGTGAGGAGGAGCTGGCCTGGAACCAGGAAACCTGAGAAGAGGTTGGAGACACTCGGGCAGGGATAAAAGCATTGACCAGGCCCTCCAGGAGCAGAGAGGAAGGGTCCGTCTGACCTTTCGGAACCGGAGCAGGCACTAGCACTCTGAGGCAGCTTGGTGCAGGTTCTGGTGCTCTGAAGCAGCATGGAACAGACTCAGGTGCTTTCAGGCAACAAGGAGCAGTGTCAGGGACCACGTGAAGCAGATTCAGGGACCTTGAAGAGGTCAGACCCCCTGGAGAAGGAGTGGAGTTGTCTGCCAGACCACTAGGAGAAGGCGTGGAAGCGCCATGGCCACGGCATGCACGTCTGGAATGCCAGGACTGTGTTCCACCCACTGGTGTACCGGAGCATGGCAATGAGGAGCGCCCGACTGGTTCACTGACCAGTGTACTGGCGCATGACAACATGCTGGTCATTCCCCCAGAGGCTAGAGAGAGACAATGTGGTTGTGGCATGGAACCCTGCTGACCCTGGTGGAGAACATGTGAGGCGTTGAGCCAAAGGTTCCGAAATGGAGGTGGGCTTGAGCTACTGGTGAGCTTTTCGTCAGGCTTACGCACTACGCTAAGGAGGCAGAGAGAAGGCATACCACCACGGGTCGTACTCTGGCAGTGCAAGCACCAGCCTGGAACCCCGAAAGGTCTTCTCAATTTCCCCCTGCAGCAGCGGAGAAAGCAGGATCTCTATATAAGTCCCTTATATAGAGATTTTCATCTCTATATAAGTCCCTTGCCTCCTCCAGCTGCTGCTGGATCCACCGCAGAGCTTCTGCAAACCTCCTGTCTGCTTGGAATATTTTCTGGTCGGGTCGTACTGTCATGGTTTGCAATGTTGAAGGACCAAAGCGGCAACAGGACATCGGCAGGGGAATGTTACATAAAATCCCTATAAAAAATGTTGTTTGACAAAATGTGAAAAGTCTAGTTGATACGGGTATTTTTGCAAGGCACTGTTAATCTCAAAATGTGAACATGTATCAAGCTAAGGGCACAGTCAACTTCAGTATTATCTTTGAGGGTCTAAAATTCTTTTATAGTATGTGTGTTTGTTTTCCTTCAGCTGCCTTTCAAAGCAGCATGTCTAAAAACCCTGAGCAGGAAGCCGATTTTGTCACAACAGCAACTCAACCAGTGTCCTCACAGGAGCAATGACAATCTTTCCAGCAAACACATGTCAGACAGTGCTACTCCAACTGCACAGACAGACATACCTGTTCTTCCCTGACAGCCTGATTCTTGATATTAAACCCCCACACTGCAGGCAGGCATGCACAGTGGCAGGAAGGTGAAACTGCTCCTGAATACAATCCTGCGCTGTGCTCTAGAGCACAACGCGACAGGGGATAGTGTTCGTCGACTGAAACGCCACTGGGACCAATTAAGCAGAGGGCAGAGCACAGTGCAGTCGAACGCCACGCTTCAAAACCAGTTCAAAAGGCCTGCTGCTGAAACGGAGAGCTTAGTTTTCATTGGGATAACAAGGGGATCTTTGTGTGTATAGTTTGGGATTTTATGGGACAGAGGTTAGTGTTTTTGCATGTTTAGGAGTATGTTCCAGCATCTGCTACTTCTGCAAATGTGCTGATCTGTACCAGACTGAGACACTGACACTGAACCACCTGAATCAGTCCTTTTTAAAGCAGCTGTGTGTGGCATGTTCACTTTAATTAATCAATGTCATAATAATGTGTGTTACTAAAATGTAATGCAAATAAAACAACTGAGGTGAATCATTGCCCGTAAACTTAAAACTATTTTTCTTGGCACTTGGCACAAGTTATTTGTTGTCTAATAACACCCCAAAAGAAAAAGAACAATAAAATGCATTGTTATAAACCCAAAATTAATGACATATTAACTGCCCATGATGAGTGTATGTAAACTTCTGACTGCCACTGCACATGGAACTGATTTTTAAAATGTATTGGACTTTCCTATTGACTCTGTATTAGGAACAGAAAGGCTTGATCTGTTAACTTCCAGTGAAAACATTATACCTATGAGGGGAATATTGTGGCTTTACAGATCCAAAGACTTTATAATTATGGACGTCTTTCCATGATTAAATCCAAAATTGGTTTGCTTCGTGAATATTTTCAGCGTCACTACAGGTCAAATGAGGCCTCAATCTCCTCTTACCTGAGGACTTCATTGGGGTTGCCTGAGATTGGGGTTTTCTTTTCCGGAGCTCCGTGGCATTCTGATTTCAGCAAGGTGTGAGGTCCACGGTCCATCATCATGGTGGAAGTTGCCATGGTAATAATCGCCACACCGTCCCGAACACGGGCTTCCAGGCCATAATCCCATTCATCGTAGGATACAGAGAGAAGACCTGTGTGGACAAAGAAAGAGGATAAGAGATACGATTCAGTTGGAAGCAAAGTCTGGAAGGTAAGAAGGCAAAGTACGAAGACTATAAGATACGGTGCCGTAAATAAGTATTTGACCCCTTAAAGGGTTCTTCTATTTTTGCTCTTTTCTGAGATTTAAATGATAAATAAACATGCAGTTTTCAGAGTGAATTTATGTAGAGAACCTATCCAAACCAACCTGCCTTTTGTAAAAAAGCAATTGCCCCTCATCTTTACCCTGTGGTTACTCAGTTAATCATAAATGAACTGAGTAACCACATTTTTT
Organism: Crenichthys baileyi; assembly: GCA_036173005.1. NCBI lineage: Eukaryota > Metazoa > Chordata > Actinopteri > Cyprinodontiformes > Goodeidae > Crenichthys > Crenichthys baileyi. The sequence goes on along the minus strand of JAHHUM010001859.1, from coordinate 115,490 downwards.
GATTCCATTTCACTATTCACAACCAGACATAATTACTGTCAGACCTGTAGAAACAAGAATCACTTAAATAGAACCTGTCTGACAACATGAAGTATGCTAAAATATTTCAAAAAGCAACATATCATAGCCTGATCTAAAGAAATTCATGAACAGATGAGAAACTATGTCAAAAACATGAAACAGTGTGAACCTTCGAGGGCCTAAACAATTACTCAAAGAGAGCATCCAGGACTCAACCAAAAGGTCATAAGAGAACCCAAAGGAACATCTGAAGCACTGCAGGCCTCACATTCCTCAGTCAAGGTCAGTGACAAAAGGTCCAAAATAAAACCACTGCTGACCAAAAAGAACATGAAGGAGCATCTAACATTTGCTATACTTCTTAGTGATCACCAGACATAAGGGAAACTAATCTGTGGACTGACAAGAGTCATAGCTACAGTCAAAAATGGTGGTGGTAGTGACATGGTCTAGTGAATGGCTCCAAAACGTTCGTTCGTTCGTCGTCTTCCGCTTATCCGGAAACGGGTCGCGGGGGCAGCAGACTCAGCAGAGACACCCAGACGTCCCTCTCCCCAGACACCTCCTTCAGCTCGGCCAGCCGAAAGACATAGTCCCTCCAGTGTGTCCTGGGCCGTCCCCCGACCTCCTGGTGGGACGTGCCTGGAACACCTCCTGAGGAAGGCGTCCAGGAGGCATCCGGTATAGATGCCCGTGCCACCTCAACTGGCTCCTCTCGATGTGGAGGAGCAGCGGCTCTACTCCGAGCCCCTCCCGAATAGCCGAGCTCCTCACCCTATCTCTAAGGGAGTGCCCGGCCACCCTACGGAGGAAGCTCATTTCAGCCGCTTGTATCCAGGATCTCGTTCTTTCGGTCATGACCCAAAGTTCATGGCCATAGGTGAGGGTAAGAAACGTAGACCGACCGGTAAATCGAGAGCTTCGCTTTTCGGCTCAGCTCTCTCTTCACCACAACGGACCGGCACAGCGCCCCCATTACTGTGGCAGCCGCACCGATCCGTCTGTCGATCTCCCGCTCCATTCTTCCCTCACTCGTAAACAAGACCCCGAGATACTTGAACTCCTCCACTTGAGGCAGGAACTCCCCTCCAACCTGAAGAGGACAAGCCACCCTTTTCCGGTTGAGTACCATGGCCTCTGACTTGAAGGAGCTGATCTTCATCCCAGCCGCTTCACACTCGGCTGCGGACCGCCCCAGCGCATGCTGTAGGTCTTGGCTAGAGGGGGCCAGCAGGACCACGTCATCTGCAAAAAGAAGAGACGAAATCCACTGGTCCCCAAACCAGACCCCCTCTGGCCCTTGGCTGCGTCTAGAAATCCTGTCCATAAAAGTTATGAACAGGACCGGTGACAAAGGGCAGCCCTGCCGGAGTCCAACATGCACCGGGAACTGGTCCGACTTAGTGCCGGCAATGCGGACCAAACTCCTGCTCCACTCGTACAGGGACCGGATGGCTCCTAATAAAGGGCCCCCGATTCCATACTCCTGGAGCACCCCCCACAAGGCATCACGAGGGACACAGTCGAATGCCTTCTCCAGGTCCACAAAACACATGTGAACCGGTTGGGCAAACTCCCATGAGCCCTCGAGTAACCTGTAGAGGGTATAGAGCTGGTCCAGTGTTCCACGGCCGGGACGAAAACCACACTGCTCCTCCTGAAGCCAAGGTTCGACTATCGGCCGGACTCTCCTCTCCAATACCCTGGCCTAGGCCTTACCAGGGAGGCTGAGGAGTGTGATCCCCCTGTAGTTGGAACACACCCTCCGGTCCCCCTTCTTATGTGCAAAGAGGACTGGTTGGCGGAAGAAGGTGGAGACCTCAGCGGCCCGATCCCCAGATGCTTAGGTTGGCTCTAGGGATGTGGAATGTGGCTCCAAAATGAAAAAGCCCTAAATGATTTTGGAGTGGTCAAGTCAAAGTCTGGACCTAAATCCCATTGAGATACCGTGACATGGCCTTAAATAGCTAAACAATTTCCAATATGGCTGATTAAAAAAAAAATCTGCAGATATAAGTTAGTCATCATTCCTCAATATCATTGTAAAAGACTTATTGACAATTATCACAAATGCTTGGTGGTAGTTGTTGTTGCCAACCAGTTACCTGTACACAACGGCTTGGTAGGGTTGGATAGCCTCTTTTTCTTTAATAAATGAAATCCTAATTTGAAAACTGTATTTTGTATTTACTAAGGTTGTCCTTGTCTAATTAAAATTTGTTTGATGATCTAAAACATTTAACTGACACAAAACACACAAAAAGATGAAATCTGTGTGAGGGAAATACTGAGGGGGAAGAGAAGCAGAGATGGAGGAATTATTCTTCCAGGGTCCATGCAAGACATGAAGCTGGTTATAGAGTGTAATGATTCAGGGATGCTTCAGAGTGGATGAATACCAGTCGCATTCTGCCTGACTGAGTGTCTGTCACATTGCTAGGTTCGTCCATCTGTCTGTTTAAATCTTTGTCTGTGTATGCTAGCCTTTGTGCCGTCTGTAGCTTGTCCTCTTGACTTGTTTACATCCTAGTTACAAATCTTTCGGAACATGTATTTGTATTTATATGTTTCTGTGTGTTTAATTTTTAATTGGCCACCTGTCTCAAAGCCCATTTCTGCAGAACCCTTGAAAACACCTGTTCAACTTTTGCCAGGATGCATGATATTCTCCATCATACCCTCTTGTAAGCAAGTGTTTAGACCATTCCACATATTTGTCTGAAGCCCTCAGAAGTGCTTTATCTAACAGTTTTGCCATTCTCTGTAATGTTAAGGTCACCCAAACTCACTGTCTCAAAGCGGACATTTAGTTTTTGGGTATTATTCTATTTTGGTACAATATTAATCTAAAATGAATGAAGAAAAAAATCACAGGCCAAAGTATAATGAGTGTTGATTTATTTGGAAAATTACCCAATTACGCATCTAATAAACTGCTGTCATTTCGAATAAAAATCTATATTGTGGTTTTCATCCATGATGTAATTAACCAATGACAAAGCATCACTATGAAGTGATGAGACACAGTGTGTTCTGCCATGTGCACAATGGTCATCTCTTTTTAATGACATGATTTCATCATGTTTGGATCTATTCACTGTCCTCTTTCTATCAGGAATAATTTTGGAACACTGTTTAGGAGCTCATTCATTCATGTTTGGGTACAAGGTTTCTGTTAGACCAGTTCCAGTTATGACTCCATGTCCAGACTTTCACAAAATAATTCGTAGCTTTTGGACATTCACAAACTCCAATGGTTTTACTTGGTATTTTCACTGCTTTTTACTAGCCTTTTATGGTATGTTTCTGCCAGCTTTGTACATCTAAAGACTGATTTTTTGCCAATTCTTCTTTACAAAATAGACCAAGCTACGGCTAGCATCTGTGAACATCAGGTTTCAACTCTTTTCACACAATACAAATGGTTTTTTTGTAATATGAACATTCTATGACCTGACATATGGATTTGCTTTAATCAAGACCATTCTTTTTTTTTCTTTTTTTTACCTGTCCTGTCCGGCAGAGAAGCACTCAGAATTGTTGTCTGAGTGCCAGGAAAAAGCCCAACTGATTTACTTTCACAAGTGGAGCATTACCGCTAACGCTTTAAAGCTCTGCTTAATATTCATAAAAAGAAACATTATTAGAAACTTCTTTGGGATTATTTCAATTGTTACGGACACGGAGACAGAAATGGAAAGAAAAAAAAAGAAGTACGACAGAGAGAAAGGAGGGCAAAAAGGAAAAGGGGATATAAGGAGAAAAGAATAGAGGAAAGAAAGAAGGATGAACAGAATACAAGATAACACCCTGCTTGCTTCTACGCCTGCACAAATGTTCGTATTACCAGCCTTTTTACCGAAAGGTGCACAGTACTTATGAATGCAAGATGTATTTAGTGGTAAATGCGGCTCAATATAGAACATTTGTGTATCTGTTCACACCTGAATCTAAACACCTGTGGGTCTGAGTGTGAGCGCCCATGTTCATACAAGGTTTCTCTATAAAAATATTCAATAGTGAGTGTGAGGAGCCACAGACCCGCCCCCTGTCCCGGGACAGATACGAAGGAGATCCAAGCCACAGACATCCAAAGGTCCCCCAGAGCACAGGAACCCCAGGACAACCACAGCCGGGACTACCGTAACCCCCCCAGAGAAGAGTAGGGGAGAATCCCAGGGGAACCACCCAGCAGCCACAGTGCAAAAGCTTCAGGGAGCTGCAGCGACGAGCCCACAGGCCCCACTGGCAGCCGTCTACGCCTGAGGAGATCCAGCCATGGACCCAGAGACCCGAGACCCTGGGACATATCACTCCCCAAGCAGAGGTCCAACCAAGCCCAGGGGTCCAGGCTCCGGCAAGCAGCCACCAGGAGTGAGCCAGCACACACCAAAGCACCCAGCCCCGGATACCGAGAACCACAAGTACATGGGTGGGCAGAGATACCAATCACTGGCAGGTAGTGTGGCGGGGAGGGAATAGGCCCCCCATTCGATAGGGGTCTAAACTGATCCAGTAGAGGGAGCAGCCCAAAACACAACCTGACACAGAAAACAGGCACACACAATCACACATTCCACCCTCATGTGTACACATGAAAACACTCACACCCACGCACCCAACGTAAAGACAAACAACAATAGACGTCGTACACTCACTCACACTGCCCATACATACTCTATACTCCCAGGTCCAGGTACCGATACCCCATGGGGGCAACCAGCCCCAACCCAGGAGGTGGTCCCCTTCCCTCTGGGGGTAGAGACAGGCAGACCGCCCCAGCACCTGAACCTGGTCTGGGCTAGTCCGGGCTCGTGCCTGAACCTGAGCGGCCCCGGCCCGGACACCCCGCCCCGACCCCAGTTCCCAACCACCCCCATCCTCATCAAGAGGGAGGGGGCCATGTACAAAAGAGGGGTCTACATGGTTCAAACAAGCCCGCCAACCAGAGCCGCCACAGAATAAAATAGTCCCAGCCCCCAATGAGTTCCGATTCCAACACCATGAGCCCTCCACCCCCAATGAACCCGACATGAATCTCCCCACTGGGCCATCCCCAACCAGGACACAGATATCGAACACATGCCCCTGAACCCAAACGCCATGAATCACCCCCCCCCACAGCACATAGGCACATTACCACAGGAGAGCTTCATCCCCGAAAGGCCGACGAAGCAATACCCACATAGCGCAAGCTCCACACACAGCCCCGCTCCAAGCACCCCGCCGTGTCCCACCCCCACCACACAGCGCAACGTGACAGCAAGGCAAGGGCCCCACGCAATGCTGTCCCAGCCCCCGTCCACAGGTGCAACAGGGCAGACACCATCGAGCACCGAGCTCACAACGGAGCCCCCGACCCCACACCAAGACCGAACAAACTCACCCGGCAAGAGGTCCCTGGCCAGCAGCAAGCACTCAAGGCCGGCGTCCCCCACCCCGCCCCCGCAACCACACCACATCATTGCCACTGAAACGTTAGCGCAGGTAGAACCATTATCCAGCTCAGCTCTACCATCGCCGCTCAGCCGATCCAGATGCCGGTGACCCCACATCCAAGAAGAGGACACAACCCCCTCACCCCACATGCTGCAGTTCCCCACGCCACCCCTTAGCCCGCCACCCTGATCCTCCCCCAGAAACAACAGTCAGCATCAGTCCGTGAGAGGGAAACATGCACCAGTGGGGTAACCGGGCCGGGCATGCCAACCGCTCCAGGCCAAGCACGTCTCATCAGCCGCCCCAGGCACAAGACATGCTCCACCGCCCCACCCACCTGACCGCCAACCGTAGCCCTGCACCCAGCCAGGGGCAAGAGCCACAGAATGAAGCATTGGAGGAAGGCCACCACAGCACTCCAAGGACTGGGCACCCCGCCAACCCCACACCCAAACGCCGGAGGAGCCCCAGGATGCCGGACACCCACCCTCCCGCACGGCACACCCCACCGCACCAAGCATGTTGGCCAGCCCCTCCATCAAAGCGAAGCCACATCTCAATCAACACTGCACACCGCCCAGCCAAGACCCCCTCGCCAGAGTCCGACGCCTCCCTAACCGACGGACCGGGCACCGAAGCCAGGGACCGAGATCCAAGGCAATCCAAATGATCCCGAGAAGGCCGAAGAGCCAGCCCAAGCACCAGACAACCCCAAAGACCCGAACCTCACCACCAGCCCAGATCCCGACCAGAAGGCCCGCTTCATCTCCCGGCCTCCGACCCCAGACGGCGAACAGTAAACAAGGGTGGGAAAAGACCCCAAGCCTACCTCCGCCCGCTCAAACGTGGGCTGCCACAGGCTGCCATTGGACCGCAAATATGGAAATCCCTTGCAGCACCCCAATGATGCACCTGCACCCCAAGGCCCTACATGAGTGGTAGTGTGATGGAGTGGGCGGAGGGAGGTGTCCGGGGATGGGGAGGGAAGGACTCGGGGGCAAAATGCTCTCTCAGGGAGCCAGCTCCCCGGCTGACCCCAATAGGCACCCCCGTTCGCCAAGTTCCAACAAGGGACGGAGGCATAGGCACATCCATCGGGCAAAAGGCTAGAGACAGGCACCAGGCCCCGAGAACTGACCGAAAAACCAGGACCAATACCCCCAGACCCCCGTAACCATTCAAACCCCGATCCCCAGCCCCGACACCCCGTCCCCCGCCCGAAGGAGCCACCGCCCCCCAACAAAAAGGAGCCAACCGGAAGCGTGCGCAGCATCGACCAAGAGTGTGGCCCCACCACAGAAAAAAGAGCAGACCAGACGGCCCAGCGCAACCAGAATACGCCACACAAAGAAGGGCACATGACCAACATGCCCAACCACCCCCGAACCATGGGGCAGAGCCAGGGGCAAAAATCCCATTTTATTTTTGGGGGGGACACTAAACAGAAAAATTTCAGAGTAATTCTTGGGCGGGACATTAAAAACAAATATCCCTCCCTCCCTCTTTCCTGCTCCTTGGCAATTTTTCAGAATGTTAAAATTATGTTACTGAAAGTAATATTTGTAGTTATAGCATTGCTCTTTATTATTCCATATTTTACCCTTATACAGGTTTTTTATGTTCAACCAGCAATGTCAACAATGGTATTAGGTGAAAGGTAGCAATGGTCCATCTTTATGATTACATATAACAGAATTTGTTTGCATCCTGCTCTAATTTACACTTTAGTCCATCAAAAATTTGAATTAGATTGATATTTGACAATAACATCCTGACAGAGGTTTTTGAAAAATCTGCCCTCTCAGTCCTAAGTGATCTCTTTTCCCTCCTCCCTCTCTTCTCATGTGTCCCATCAGTGCTGCTATTGACATACTCGTTTCAGCTTGTTAACCATCATAAGCTAGGCTATTAACTTAGCTAACAGCTGACAATAGAGGCTGGTTTTGCAGTCAAGCAGACCCCGCGATGCACCACCACGCAAACCACCGTGCCCAAGGATATAACACCAGCCTAACAAGCAGAAGGGCGATAAAGAAAGGCCACAGCACGCACAGCAAAGAGGCCGCACTCCCCCCGAGATGCAGAACCACCAACATCCATGCCAGCCAAGCAGAAACGACAGAGCCAAGCCAAGCTGCGGTTCCCCCAAAGCCAACGCCACAGCAACACCACACATCCTTCCATACATCGGTAGGGGCACGGTGGAGACCACCAACGCCAAGCACTAACCACCCACCAAGAACCATCCAGCAGACAAGCAAACCCCACCTCAGCATAAGGCCGAGACGCCCAATGCAACCGCCGAGCCCTGCCGTACAAAACACAGAGGCCAGAGCCGCCATGCACAGGACCACCACCCCGACACCACAGCACACCAAACAACAGAGGACAGTACGCAGTAATGAGCACCCAAAGTGGATGCCATGCACAAAGCTCACACAATGCAAGTGCGCCCCCACCAGCCCTCCAAAAACAAAGGCCCCTGCAAAAGTGCACCCACGTGAGAAGAAGACCCATAGCATCCAGGTCCAAGAACATGCCCGACCCCCATGCCCCTGCCTAAAGTAGCCCTGCCAGAAAACCCACACCGAAGCCCACAAAAGGCAGAGAACCCACAGAGCCAAAACCAAACCCACCAAGAAGCCGAGACCAGTCCACCCCAAGATCAGCCCCAGCCAGCCCGCCCGCCAAACCATGCAGACCCCTCCGACCCCCCTACCCCAGACAGAACCGGGATCGGTGTCAGGAACCGGAATCTAGACAAGGATCCAGAATATGAACCGGAACCACCCAGGTCCCAACGATGCGCATCCCCACCCAAGGCTAACCACCCACCTCCATCCCGGAAGAAAACCTACACCCACCCCAACATTCGAACAACTCCCAAAACACGTAAGACATTAGACACCCAGGTTAACTCCGCTCTGCCCCCTCCCACAGATCCTCCGCCCCGCCAGTAGAGTGCACTCCTTGAAGGAGAGAGCACCTGCAATGAGATGGTACCTACCCACCAGTTTAGGAGGCCTTTACGCCCACCGATGCACCGAAGGCCCCCGGGTCGGTGCCGGATGCCAGAGCACGCACCGGCCCAAAACCCCGGTGACATACCCGCCTGGACCCAAGCCCCCCCGGCCCAGCCAGGACCCCAGAACGGGGGCGACATGCCCCAGGAACCCAGAGTCCCCAAGTCCATCCCAGATTCACCCAGGAGAAGCCCGGCCGCCAGGCCAGTAACTTGTGTCTGCCGGTACAGGCTCCCCAAAAGCATCGCATGTAGCCACCAGATGCCGCCCCAGAGAGCCACCAAAGCCCCACCCCAGTTGGGGCCACAGCCCCCAGCGCCAGACCCCCCAGAGACCCCAGCCCAGGGACACCCCAAATGCCCCAAACCCAGACAACCCCCCGCATCCGCCACAATGCCCCACAGGATGAAGCTAAAGGTGCCCCACCCCCACTAGGTGATGGAGCCGATTAAAGGAGCCCAGAGACATCTGATGAGGAGGCAGAGGCTGTCTCAAGACTTATAAAATCCAACAGAAGGTTTCTGTACTGGTTAATATTGAGAAGGTTTTTATTTTTCCAAATCATGAGGATAGTTTTCTTAGCAATACCATAAGGCAGTGAAAACCATGTGAGCTGAATTTGTCTCTATGGTGACATCATCTAAGTTGCCCAACAAGCAAACTGAGGGGGAAGGTAAAATATTACATCTCAGACACTTTGATAAGTCTTCACATATCAGGCGCCAGAACCTCTGAACAGGTGTACATAACCATAGTGTGTGGATGTAATTGTCAGGTATATTGCCTGTGCAGTGTAAGCAAGTATCAGCTGGTGCAAAACTATACCCATCCTGTATGCCCAGGTTGGGTATAGTATAGTATAGTATATACTATACTTCATAGAGTATAGTATACTCTATGAAGGATTTTATATTGTATTAATAGTAGACTGGTGTTATTAGTCATTTTAAAAGTTCTGGAACATATCCGAGACCAAAATGTTTGGTCAAAGTTAACTGATAAGTCCACCTCCCATTTCATAATAGGAAGGAGAATTGATTCGTCTATATTATACAGTGTCCTGTGTATCTTAGACATTACTTTGGGGGAGTTGAGTTTTAGGAACTCTAGTACACTTGATGGCATTTGTACCCCAACGTTTTTAAGCCTAAAGTTATTTTTCATTATAGATTTAATTTGTTGATATTCTAAAAATGTATTCTTGTCCATCCCATATTGTATAATTAATCTGTTAAATGGGATGAACTGAATTCTTTCAAATATATGTTCCAGGTATTCAATTCCTTTACTCCTGCAATCTGGAAAGTTTATCATATTATTTTTTGTAGGATGTCAGGGTTGTCCCAGATGGGTGTGTGTCCGCATGGGATTAGTGAAGACCCTGTCATTTTTATATATTCCCACGATGTCAGAGAGGTGCTGATACTGAGGCTTTTAAAGCATTCATGTTGTTTTATATTTGAGCTAATAAATGGTAGATCTCAATTCTTATTATATTATTATTGCATAATGTCCATTCTACGTCTAGCCAGGGTTCATCTAGATGACTGTGTTTAAACCATTTTGAGATGTATTGTAGCCTGTTGGCTAAAAAGTAATGATGAAAGTTAGGCAAATCTAGTCCTCCTTTATCTTTGGTCTTTTGTAATGTTTTTAAGCTAACACGCGGGGGTTTAGCTTTCCAAAGAAATTTAGTGATGGAGGAACCCGGGGTTCTAAACCAGTCAGATGACGGTTTATTTGGGATCATTAAGAATAATTAATAGATTTTTGGCAAGACCATCATTTTTCTTGAAGCAACCCTGCCCATGAGTGATATGCGTATAGATTTCTGTCTAGCGATATCATCTTCCACTTTTTTTAAAAGTGGGATGTGTTTTAATTTTGTTAAGTCTGTCAATCTAGGAGAAACATTAATACACAAGTATGTAATATTCCCTGACTGTAGTTGTATATTAAGGGAATTGTAGAAATAACTGTTAATTGGAAGAACTGTCGATTTCAACCAATTTATAGAATAATCTGAAATTCTTGAGAAAGAATTTATTAATCCAATTACCTGAGAGACAGAGATTTGCGAATGCTGGAGAAAGAGTAATACATTATCTGTATGAAGACCGATTTTATGTTCAATATTCATGCATTTAATGCCTTTAATATCATTAGTTTGCCTGATTGCTGCCGCGAGTGGTTCAATAAAAATTGCAAATAATGAGGGGGAAAGTGGGCATCCCTGCCTGGTGCCCCTCTGAAGAAAGAAGCTGGAGAATGTTTGATTATTGGTCCTGATGCGTGCCGTTGAGGAACTGTATAATATTTTTAACCAGTTTATGAAAGAGCTTCCAAAACCAAATTCTGTCAAGGTTGTAAACAAGAATTTCCAGTTAACTCTATCAAATGTTTTTTTCTGTATCTAGAGATAATATATTGTTCTCAATATTTTTACTGTAGGAATAGTCTATTAAATTAAGTAATCTGCGTGCATTTGTGGATGAATGCCTCCCTTTTAGGAAACCAGTTTGGTCAGGATGTATTATGAGAGGAGTTACCTTTTCTAGTCTTTTTGCGTGGGCTTTACAGATTATTTTAAGATCCACATTAATAAGGGATATGGGATGGTAGCTGGTAGGAAGTATTGGGTCTTTTCCTGGTTTTAACAGGAGAGTTATGTTGGCAGAATTCAAATTTAGCTGAAGTATTCCATTTTCTTTGGTTTCCTGCAACATTCTTTGGAATGTTGGAGTCAAAATATTCCAGAATTCTTTGTAGAACTCTTTTGGGAATCCATCTGGGCCTGGAGCCTTTTTATTGGGCATACTTGTGAGAGCTTCTTGGATTTCGGCTACAATCAGTGGTACATCCAGGGCCATCGCTTGATTATCTGATAATTTAGGAAGTGTTACTTTATCCAGGAATTGATTAATGGCGTTATCTGGCGGGTCTATCTGTTGTGAGTATAAATCTTGATAGAAATCTCTGAAAGTGCTGTTTATTCTTTCAGTATTATAAACTGTATTCCCTGTTGAGTCTTTAACAGCAAATATAGTTGTTTTTTCTTTATTTACTTTTAACTGGTTAGCTAAAAAGCTACCTGATTTATTGCCATGTTCAAAGTTTTCTATTCTAAGTCTTTGCACTAAGAATTGGGTTTTTTGTCTATAATTTCATTTAATTCTAGTTTGGCTTTACAAAGTTTACTTTGCATTTCCTCTTTCTGGGAAGCTTCTAACAGTTTAATGGTTTCTTCTAATTATTGAATTTGTTTGTTTTCTTTTTTTTTCTTATGTGATGAGAATGAGATTATTTCACCTCTCATCACAGCTTTCCCTGCCTCCCAGAGAACAGAAGTTGATGTCCCCGGGAGGATATTAAACTCCAAATATGAAGTCCACTCTTCTTTAAAATATTTGATAAATTCTTCATCCTTAAGAAATGATGTATTAAACCTCCAGTTTTTGCTTTGTGGGTTTTCTTCCATATTTACTAGAGATAAGGAGATAGGAGCATGATCGCTGACAGCTATAGGGTGTATCTCAGTGGCTGAAATGTCAGTCAACAACAAGCTCAATCAAGACCATTCTATTGTATCTCTGCCTGTATGTCTAGTGTCATTATCCTACTGGAAGGTGAACCTCTGCCCCAAACTGCATTGAGAGTGATATGATGTTACACATGACATACTATTTAATAATAAGGTGACATCTCTTGGCATCTCTTGGCATCTCCAAGCTGAACTCAAATGGATATTAACAGGAAGAGAGTTACATTAAGGACATGTAAGTATAATTTTTTAACATTGTATCCATCCATCTATACATACGTTTTCTATTCCCGTTTTTTCCATACAGGGTTGTGGGGGAGCTGGTGCCTATCTCCAGCAGTGTACGGGCGAGAGGTGGGGTACAAGAACAATACATTTATCAGCCAAACCAATAGTGTCATAATCTGCACATGTGTTGTGTTTTCTGTTAATTGCATCCACCTGTTTTTCATGTGGTTCTGTTAATCATCTGTTGTATTTAAGTTTGTGTTTTCTGTGCCCTCATTGTCGGGTTGTCTATTTATCCAGCTGTTATACAGTGAATCCTGCTTTCCTGTTTTCACTGTTGTTGTCATCTCCCAGATTCCAGTTTTCCCTCCAAATATATCAATCCACCATGTGCCTGCCAATGTCCTCCTGCCACTGGTTCTTCGCCACCTCCAATCTTGACAAATAGTTATTTTCTTTAAAGGAGTGCTTCTAGAACTTTAAAAGCAAACAGGTGGCTTTGCAAAATTCAGAGAGTGGTACTATTGTAACACAATGTATTACACTAGAAGCAACAATTTATAATGTTTTCTCTTGGAGCAGGATGCCAGCTAAGAAAATCAGTGACTGTAGAGAAAATAGTATATCTTTAAATCTTGTTAATGAAAATTCAGATTTGAAGAACTCAAAAACTCAAATAAAGGCTCATCATTTCTGCCAGATGTCTATTTCAGTACTTTACAATCATCTGGATTGTAGTCACAGTTTCATTCAGTCTTCATGTCAGTTTATCTTGCTATCAATTTCTCTGTCTTTCATTTAGCCTGTCCTTCTCTCTGTTTTTCAGTTGATCTGCAACGATCTGACAGTGTATGACTACATGTCAGCCAGTCCACTACCATGTCAGTGGGCATAAATAGACAGGCGGCTTGGCAACCTGCCCTCCTCATGGGGCCTTAGTGGTGACAGCTCCGGCCCCTTCAGGACCACATCTAAAAATCACACAGTCTTGACACTTTCTTCACACACGCTCCCATAGCTTGTTCCTTTTTAAGCACGTCACTTCTGCCATCTTATGGAAAAGATTCCTTTCTAGAAAGCGGTGGGCATGTACGTGCGCGTAAGCGATGTCTGAGGGTTTCTTTGCATCATGGGAACTTGCTGCCTTATGCATATGGATTCATACCTCTCTCAGGACATGTGTAAATGTCATAACACATTCACATAAATGGGTGACGTATGAACTAAATGGCGCAGCCGCATTTGTGAAGCCTTTTACCAGAGAGAAAAGGGGCTGTTGATTAAAATCTCCATGTAATATGCTCGCACATTAGATTAAACAAGCAAATAATTTATATATCATCTTCCACAGCCACTGACATCACTGGTAAACATGTGTAAAAAGCTTTGAAAAAAATATTTTTCATCTTGCAGTGGAATAACACCACACTAAAAATTTTATAAAAACCCAACCAGTAATTCGCATTCATTTATGTTCCAAAAGAAGAAGATATAAGTAAAGAAATATTTGTTGTTTTACAAAACCCCTGGTGCCACAACTAGTATTACTCCTAACAAGTCCTATAAAAATGTAAATAAATAATTTTAGTGATTCAAACTTTACCTAACTTTAACTTTAATTAGTAGTCCATGACTTTTTGTTTCATTGGAGTATAATTATGACAAAATATAATGACAAAATGCTATGACAAAATGTAATGGCTCTTAGCCACTGAGAAAGATAAGGAAACATGTCATTCAAGTACAGTAGATGTGTGTTGAACTCAATGAAACAGGAAGTGACTACAAGAACACCGCTGCTTGCTTCAATTTGCTCATGCCTACAGTCAAAGCATGTATAGTTATTACAGAGAGAGTTATAGTAAATTCTTCAGAGTGAGATGATGCCTCATAACAGACTAAAATTTTAAGCTTTTCACCAGGGGTAAAATTGAAATGGTACTGTAGTATTCTTCAAAGGGAAGTCTGTCTTACGAAGCAAAAACCAGTTACTGTTTCAGAAGAAGTTATTACCATGAGGACATGTGAAAGTGAGTAAAGTAAGTTTGACAATGTCTTGTATTAATGGTTATGACTCATATTTTGAATTAAGAAAGGAAGTAGTTATTGTCCTGTTGTCATGTGTTATGTTGGAGAAGGCTAAGAAAGACTGCACAACGGAGTGCCCAACAGGACTCCGTAAAAGCATTGGAGCAGCCTCCATCACTGTTAAAACATGGTAATTTTATTGCCAAAAATTATTCAACATAGTTTTAATCAATAACCTTGTTTTTTTGATCAAAGGTCGACAAAAATGTATTCAAATTAGGTTTTTTGTCATGTGGAAATATGGGAGGAGTGGGAAGAAGTAAGCAAAGCTAATACAATTAGCATTCAGCATTACCTTTCACCGCTGTTGAAGATCAGGATAATGTTTGGATTTTTTTTTTTTTTATATAAAACACATTAGAGGCCCAAAAATGCATTTCTCCATTAAATAAACTTTTAGTCAACTAAGTTTAGAGTAAATTTACTCGACTAACATGTAGATTTTTGCAACTAAACTAGACTTAAACTTAAATGAATAACATTATGTTGAAAACACTATGAGTAAAACTAATTAAAAATGTACAATCCAAATTAACACTGGTGACAGCATTTTTGGTACTTGGTAGAAAAAACGACATGGTGAGAGTTACGAAGTTACAAGATACAAATGATCTGTAAGCACCTTGAGAACCCGATGGCTAGCTAAAACCACGAATATTCTATTTTAGCATTAGCTGCATCTTAGGACTGCACAGACAAAAAATCTAACCTGGACTGAGTTATTCTTTACTGATTGTAAACTGTTATCCATGAAAACTTTAATTAATCTTTAAAGAACAAAAAAATGGGATTCTTACTTTTTTAACATATCGTTAAAATGTCATCTCGTTTCATTCTTCTCAAAAAAGCATATTGTATCTGCTAAACTGGATCATTCATCACACCCTTGCCAATGAGTTTGAGTATGTATCTGGTATTGATGCTAGTTCACAGTATACAGTACAAAAGACAAAAAGAGGTGGAAGAGCGCAGAGGTACAAAGAGCATGAAAAGAACAGAATGAACAAGGAGTGTGCAGAAAAAATAAGACAGAAACTTTAAAGGAATAACAGAAATACAATAAAATGCAGAAAATTGAAATGCAAATTTGACAGAGCAGCGAGCTGGTTCCCAGGGGCACAACTTGGCGATGGCATCACTGGAATTACCCCTGATAATTCGAGACACTTCTTCACACACAGTGCAAATTATTAAATGTACCAAGCGAGCTATTTATCCCCACAGCTAGCATGCACTTTTTATTGAACTCTGAACCACAAATCATTAGTTGCATGCTATGCCACAGTTTCATTTCACCCCATGTTTGTTTAGAGGTTGGTGCACTTGAATGCCCCTGAAGGCATCATGTGGTTCCTCTAATGTTCTAGTTGAGAAAAGAGATAAAAGCTAGCTGAATGAATTTACTGGGCAAGTATTATGTGTCCTTCTTTATTACAATAGAAAATGTTACCTGGCAAAGAAGACATAACAGTCTTCTTTTCCATGAAAATGCTTTTGGAAAACAATTAGTATCATCTGGGCATGAGCATTTCTGCACTTTGACAAGACTTTCAGATTATTCAATACAGTGGTTCCCAGACTTTTTATTACAGACACCACTTAAGCAAATACAAAGTTTTACAGACTTTTCAAAACAGTTGTACAAGGCAGGAAAATAAGGAAAAAGCTTTCTTATTCATTAGCAGTGGATGATTGGTGGAAGAATGCAGTTAATTTGCTGTATGTGTTATTTCTTTACCTATAAGTTTAAATTTACATTTTTGAAGTTGGAAAAGGTAACAGAATGTCAAAGGCTTCTCACCAAGCCAGACCTCAAAATCTAATATGGCCACCTTACATTTAAACTAAGGCTACGTTGACACTGCAGGCAAATGCAACTCGTATCTGACTTTTTCATGGCAGATGGAACTGCAAAAATTTGACCTTTCCGCTTCTAAAAAAATCTGAATTGTGCCACCTTTATACGTGGTACTAAATCGGATATGCATCCAACGGTCATGTCACATTTAATCTGACTTTCAAGGCATTGTCCTGGTTCAGACAACGCATCCACACAGACTTCAAATGCAGAAGTCTCTTTTTTCTTACCTTTCTTTGTCTTGATATAATGTGGTTATAATATTGTCGACTCCTATTGCTCAATAACTTAATAATAACACAGAGACGGTGGCATCCATTATTACTTCCGTAAACAGTGGCGCTACTGTGTGAAGTCTACATTCTTCTTCTGCTTTGGGGTCATGAACCGTGCAACTTTAATCAGACTGAAGTCTGATTAAAGTTGCATCTAATTAGTATTTTGAATGACCACGAAAAGAAAGTCAGACTCCTGCAAAAAATCAGAACTGAGCATCAAGACCTGCAGTGTGAACGTCGCCTTAGTGACATCTGAAGTAAAAAAAACTGTTATATTACACATTTGTTCATTGGTTTCTGATCTCCATCTTTTATACTCATAGTATAATACATTTTCCTTCAGTGAGGTTGCAACAGTGTTTAAAAGTACAAAAGGAAGACAAATGCATTGATAGTTGCTATCAGTAGCTAGCCTGCTAGTGGCCCCCAGCACTTGTTCCTGGATCATTGTCATCAATTATATCACAGCTGATGTGTTTGGATCTACCATGCAAACAATATATGAATTTGAATATGAGTCCCACTAAAGGCATCCAAGTGCAACTAGTGTTACTTATACCATTGTTTAAGGACCATGGTCCTAATGCGGACTTTAGGGGCTCATCCATCCATTGTCGTCCGCTTATCCGGGGTGGGGTAGTGGGGGCAGCAGCCTTAGCAGAGAGACCCAGTCATCCCTCTGCCCAGCCACTTGGGCCAGCTCGTCCGTGGGAATCCCAAGGAGTTTCCAGGCCAGTCGAAAAACATAGTCCCTCCAGCATGTCCTGGGTCTTCCTCTGGGCCTGGGGCTCCCAGTGGGATGTGCCCAGAACACCTCACCAGGGAGCCGTCCAGGAGGGATCCTAACCAGATGCCCGAGCCACGTCAACTGGCTCCTCTCAACGTGGAGAAGCAGCGGCTCTACTCTGAGTCCCTCCCAGATGACCAAGCTTCTCACCCTATCTCTTAGGGAGAGCCCAGACACCCTGCGAAGGAAACTCATTTCGGCCGCTTGCATCCATGATCTTGTTCTTTTGGTCATGACCCAAGGCTCATGACCATAGATGAGGGTAGAAATGTAGATAAACCGGTAAATCGAGAGCTTCACTTTTTAACTCAGCTCTCTCCTCACCACGTCTATTGATCTCCCGCTCCATTTTTTTCCTCATTCATGAACAAGACCCCAAGATACTTGAACTCCTCCAGCGTCCATCTGTGCCGATAGCACAGACTGGTTCCAGAGCCAGAGACGTGCGTCGAGGTGAGTCCCATTATTTCTAGCAGGAACCTGTCTACCTCACACACCAACTCAGGCTTCTTCCCCACCAGACATTCCACGTCCCAAGAGCCAGCTTCTGCAGCCGAGGATTAGACCACCAAGGTCTCCGCCTTCGGCCGGCACCCTCCCTGGGTTGCCACCTTACTGTGGTGGAGGGGTTTGAGCATCCCAATGATCCTAGGAGCTACGTTGTCAGGGGCTTTATGCCCCTGGTAGGGTCACCCAAGGCAAACAGGTCCGAGGTGAGGGATCAGACAAAGTGCAGCCCACAGATCCCTTATGATCATTTCCATAAATGGAAACAGCGTTCCGGACGCGGGGTCACCGGGGCCCCACTCTGGAGCCAGGCCTGGAGGTGAGGCACACTGGCGAGTGCCTAGTGGCCGGGCTTTCACCCATGCAGCACAGCCCGAAGAGGAAACGAGGGTCCCCCTTCTGATGGGCTCACCACCCGTGGGAGGGGCCAAAGGGGTTGGGTGCAATGTGGTATGGGTGACTTTAGGGGCTGAATTATCTATTCAAATTGTTTAATAAATCCCAATCATTATATTGATCTTATTGTTTTAATTAGCCACATTTAATAAATGATTTAAAAGCAGACTTGGGTGCACCAAAGTCTGCTTTGTCATTGGATAGATGTGGTTCAATTTTGTCTAAAAATTAAAGGAAATGCAAAAAAGGGTGGTTATTAAAAGACAAACACTTTGCGCTGTACCTATTGTTTTCCATTGTAAAAAGATTAGAATTTATCAGTAATAATTTTCCTTTTAATTTAAAACAAAAGATCTCCAAGGCCAGATCTGTATCATTCCTCAAATAAGCAACAAAAAATGAATGATACAAATCAGATGATATATATATATATCCATATATATATATATATATATATATATGGACAGATTCGAATTCAGTTGCCGACATTGTTCTAATTCAATCCTGTTATATAGCACAATGCAGTCAAATCTGGTTTTTAATGCTAACTGGTACTAAAGACGATGGGCTGCAAATGGTTCCCTGGCTGCACTCTGGGCACCCCTGGTCTATCAACTAAAACCCTATTGAAACATTTTTAAAGCTGTGGCTGTAAAATGACAAAATGTGGAAAGGTTTAGGGGATATTAACACTTTTGCCTGGCACTGTACCTAACATGCAGCAGCAGGGCAGTGAGTGGAGGCTTGGTCATTTATAAACTGACTTATGTTTCAGAATATTTCATTTACCCTGAATTATACATTTTCTTCTCCATTTGATGTTGTTGCTAAAATGCAGAGCTGCGTTGACTAACGTGTTTTGGCACATTCTGTATTATTCATCATGCAAAAAATGTGAATTTGACATTTTGCCAACAATTTGTCATTACGTCCCATTTGATTTATGCCACAATAATTCAGTTTCAACAACAAAAAAACAAGGTATAGTGTAGGGTGTATGGTGTAAACAGCCACTCCACAGTTCCACTTAGCAATCAGTCAGGCAGTACACAAACAACACGATTATCTCTTTAGCCAAATAAATCAAGAGGAAAGTCATTGTGTGATTCAAATAACCAATACGGTGACGGATCATACTTTACAAAGTGAACTCTCATTTGGAGCACGAACCAACAGTTTTGGTTACCTAGACCGACGCGAAAACACTCAGGTCCACCAGGCAAGTTACACACTACAGCATAAACACACAACACACTGGATGGCATTAATCCATTATTTTTCTCAGATGCACTAACACACTCTCATTTAGAGTAACCCATCCACAGATGTCAAATAGGGAAGCAGAGGTAAAACGTTTTAGTTACGGAAAACCATACCTCCTGAAACTGCTGAGGACAGGCATTGGTTTTAATCATCACTGTAAATCAACAAGGCAAACACCAACAAATTATCACGCTCATGTGTACCACCGTGTACACATACAACCTTACTGTGTCACAGCGAGGGGAGCAGATTGAAATGAAGGAACTGTTGCTTAGATTGGCAGATACACCCCTAACACTGAAAGGTTTGGCCACCCACTGGGAAATGGCCTTCCAGAAAGAGTCTGTCCACATCCGAGTGCTGTAAGTTGTGTTACATTTGGCAGCCTGACAGGTGTGCCTGACAGGTTGCTTGTGCAGGTTGAGTGCTTAATGCGCCCCAACTCAGTAGTCACTTTGGTTGACCTTCAAAGGTTAGAGTGACATCCAGTGGTGATGTGGGAGGAGACGAAGTAAAAAAAGGCTTCTACCTTATCATTACAAAAAGGTCGCTTTCTTTCTTTTTTTGTTGTTTTTTGTGTTGGAGGAAAATGTTTCAGTATCCTGACTTAAACTCCACATTAAAGTAATTGGTTCTCAGCTTTGCTTCTGTGGTACAAAGCAGACTAAAAGGGAGAGAATGATGGCTTTAAACAGATAATATTAGCTCCTTTTATGGTACATGGAACCAGGTCAAGTTTTGATTACAATTGGTGGTAAAATCTGGGTTTTTTTTTTATTTCATTGTTTCATAAATGAGATAGAACACACTTTCTTAACTGGTGGGTGCTGATTCAAAAATGGGTTGTGGTTCACCGAGCTTGTTTTATTTAAATTATGACTGCAGAATAGATGTAGTTTAAAACAAGAGAGGGCAATGCATAGTAACTGTTCTCATACAAGGTGGAAGACATTCAACACAAAGCAAGCTCACTTCAAGGATAAAGACTTTTCTCAGAGAAAATACATTTAATTCAGAGAATCTGACTCAGCTTTTCTGCCTACCTGTGGGAAACTCCGCAGGCACGACATCAGTGTCTCCAGCAACCAGCGAAGGGACAATCCAAGTGTAGCCATAACCAGTGATCCCAACAGAGTGGGCCACCTCGAAGATGGTGTTGGCCTCCTCTTTTGTGCAGTAGAGAAGGATCACGGGGCTCTGGAGTTTCTTCAGCTGGTTCTGGATCTTTGAATCACCATCATCCACCGACATGTCAAGCAGAAGAACTTCTTCTAACTCCCAGCCAACAAAGCTGTTCTCAATGGTGTTTCGGATCTGAGACGGGCAGGGAGACCAAAGATTATGGGAAAATACTCCATTTACATAGACTATTAAAAAGGCAGTATTGTGAAAACATGGTACTAAGTAAGTGGCAAAGGGGGCGAAAATACCCAGAGCCAAAAGAATAATGATAGTTTGAATATTTTTTATTAATACAAATGAAAGTGTTATTTGCATTTTCATTCAGCCTAATGTTACCCTAAAAGAGGGTCCAGTTTGGCTTCAGATGTCATATACTTGTTAAATATAGTCCACCTGTGTGTTCATTAACTGCACATCACTCTGAATACACCCTCTAAACCATTGTGTTGGTAGCATCATGCTGTGGGGATCCTTTTCTTCAGTAGGGAAAGGAAAGCTGGTCATAGCTGATGGAAAAATGAATGAAGGTAATTAATGGGATATTATGGAGAAAAACCTACGTATTAGAGGCTAAAAAAATGACTTGAACGGGGGCGGCGGTTCACCTTAGAATGTCCGAGTTAAGTGCGGACCTAAATTAATATGAGAATCTGTGACAGGACTTGAAAAATTATGTTAACAGATGCACTCCATCTAATCTGAGAGAGCTTGAGCAATTTTACAAAGGAGAATTCGCAAAAGATTTCGCCTCTGGATGTAAAATACTGTTTGAGACAAATTATTGACTCAGGGGTGCTGAATAGAAACACAAGCCACAATTTTCAGATGTTTTTTTTAAACCATTTATCTCTTCCATGTAATTTCACATTTATGCACTACTTTGTGTTGGTGTATATCACAATGTGTCAATAAAGTACTTTGGAAGTTGTTGCAAGTTCATGGGGTATTATTTGTCCTGCAACGCACTGTAACTGCGTGTTCCTTTTGCTGAGCGGCCTTACCTTGGTGACAAAGTCCTGATAACCGGGGTAGTACGTTGTGACAATGGAGAAGATGTACCAGTCATATTCCTCCATGATGTTCAGTATAACAGAAGCCTGCTGCTCGATAGAGGGGCCAAACTGAAAGAACATGGAGTTGTCGTCCTAGTAATAACAGAAACACACACAGAGGAACAAAGACAGAGTGTAAATGGTTACGCAACAATATTGGCTTGGACTTTAATTTAGTTGGCATTACACACAGAGGAGAATGGCCACGACTTGAAGGACAGTGGCGGGTTTTGTAAAATGATTGGAGCGAACATTAATTTAGCTGCCTTTATTCTTTGGCTCACAGAGGAGAAAGACAAGAGGACTCCTGTGGACTTGTAATGATACTGGTCATGATTTTCATTCGTTCCCTTTATGACGCCTTTAATGAGTTTGTGGATGGAACAAATTCTGTGGACTCAAAGCTGCTGTCTTTAATCTTATCCGCCATTTTTATCAGTTTGTTTGATAATAACCAACAAAACAATGTCAGTGTAAATTATTAAACATTAGATTTATAGAAAGAGATTATATACATAAAATTGGACACATTTACCCTGCAGAAATTGTAAAGAAAATTCAAACACGTACAGACCACATACCCTCACCCAGGAAGTGTTAAATCTCAGTTTGACAGATACAGAACATACACCAAATTAAAAAAAGCTGTGTAATCTAGCAGACTCTTAAACAAACATTTCTTAAACACTTCAAGCCTGCCTGTTGTCACTGGTGTTGGCATCAGAACATTGAGCCAGACAGAAGAAGAGGAGGAGGTGAGAAGTACTAGTCTAGACACGGCCTTGGAGTTCTGCATCATCAGCTTGCTGTTGTGTATGTGAGTCACTGTTTTAGAGTCCTGTTTACACAATGTACAGTAGCATGTTTATTTTGAAATCCATACTACAAATGGGCCAATTCATATAAATGAGTTTTCATTTTTTTTGTGCGTTTAGTGTTTAGCTTTATGTGAGTTCAATGACAAGACTAGCTGAGAGGCGCTGAAATGTCTTTAAGGTTCTTTCAAAATCAAATGCTAAAGCCAAGATGATGTTCGAGTGACTAGCATGAGTAGCTGATTCGCCGGTTGCTGCATTTCACCTCCTAATCACTACAGAGAAAATGCATTACTCCTCATCAGAATTGGCTGAATGAAGTACAGTCGGGCAGGAAGTTCGTAGCTGACACAAAACAGCCTTTGGAGCTACAACATGTCCGATTCCACAGAAAATGTCTATTGTTATAACCAGAAAGAAGATTATTTTTGTTTACCAAAAAAAGACCTTTCTAATAGGAATTTGTCAAATGGAAGTCACCGCTACTAATAAAGAAAAGCATTAAGTGAGCATTTTTATGTTACCCAAATATTATTACTCAAGAAAAAAGGTGGGGTTTGACAAAGTAAATGAGTGACAATGTTTCTCCACACCCACCAAAACAGTCTCTCAATTGAAAACATGTTTTCCCTCTGGGTATAAGGAAACATTTGAATTTAAGTTAGGAAACAACCCAAGGCTGAGGGATGAGGGGATAATACAGTTCATGTCATAGATAAGACATATAGCTCTGCCAGAGTTAGCAGCTGAACCTTTAATGGAGCAGTGGGTGTTGTTTTTGAGCATAAAGTTTCTCAGGTAAGAAAAAGCTTAGTTTTCAGGTTTTTATTTTTATGTGACCTCTGTCAGAAAAAAATGTTTACTGACATCTTTGACTCTCCAGACATTCCTATTTTTTCAGTGTTCTCCTGCTATAGTTGTTTGAAGAAAAGGGAGCTCTGGTATAGACTCACCGGCCACTTTATTAGGTACACCTTGCTAGTACCGGGTTGGACCCCCTTTTGCCTTCAGAACTGCCTTAATCCTTTGTGGCATAGATTCAACAAGGTACTGGAAACATTCCTCAGAGAGTTTGGTCCATATTGACATGATAGCATCATACAGATGCTGCAGTTTTGTCGGCTGCACATCCATGATGCGAATCTCCCGTTCCACCACATCCCAAAGGTGCTCTATTGGATTGAGATCTGGTGACAGTTGAGGCCATTTGAGTACAGTGAACTCATTGTCATCTTCAAGAAACCAGTCTGAGATGATTAGTGCTTTATGACATGGTGCGTTATCCTGTTGGAAGTAACCATCAGAAGATGGGTACACTGTGGTCATAAAGGGATGGACATGGCCAGCAACAATACTCCGGTAGGCTGTGGCGTTGACACGATGCTCAATTGGTACTAAGAGGCCCAAAGTGTGCCAAGAAAATATCCCCCACACCATTACACCACCACCACCAGCCTGAACCGTTGATACAAGGCAGGATGGATCCATGCTTTCATGTTGTTGACGCCAAATTCTGACCCTACCATCCGAATGTCGCAGCAGAAATCGAGACTCATCAGACCAGGCATAGTTTTTCCAATCTTCTATTGTCCAATTTTGGTGAGTCTGTGCGAATTGTAGCCTCAGTTTCCTGTTCTTAGCTGACCGGAGTGGCACCCGGTGTGGTCTTCTGCTGCTGTAGCCCATCCGCCTCAAGGTTTGACGTGTTGTGCGCTCAGAGATGCTCTTCTGCATGCCATGGTTGTAACGAGTGGTTATTTGAGTTACGGTTGCCTTTCTATCAGCTCAAACCAGTCTGGCCATTCTCCTCTGACCTCTGGCATCAACAAGGCATTTGCGCCCACAGAACTGCCGCTCACTGGATATTTTTTCTTTTCCGGACCATTCTCTGTAAACCCTAGAGATGGTAGTGCATGAAAATCCCAGTAGATCAGCAGTTTCTGAATTTCTCAGACCAGCCCGTCTGGCATCAACAACCATGCCACATTCAAAGTCACTTAAATCACCTTTTTTTCCCCATTCTAATGCTCGGTTTGACCATATCTACATCCCTAAATGGATTGAGTTGCTGCCATGTGATTGGCTGATTAGAAATTTGCGTTAACAAGCTGTTAGACAGGAGTACCTAATAAAGTGGCTGGTGAGTGTATGTCTGGTGGTTATTTACCATTATGCAACCACGTACTGACTGGACTAACCAAACAGTAAGTCTCTGCACTACGGCTTCACATTTGAGGTGGAGACTGAACTATTGTTATTTTCTTTCATGGTTGGCAAGTGATGTGAGAATGAATATTACTATCTTGAGCTACAAGCCCAAACACAACTGAAAAGGAAAAGCAAGAATCAAAATGTCTGCCCTTCAGGCAAATTTTAAAGTTTATGCACAGTCATGGTAAATAGAAAATACACCATCTGCCATCTTCTAATCTGGATTTTAAATTATTTAAATCTAACCTCAAGTGTAAAAACTCACACATTGCAGATTCCACCATGTCATTATTTATGAAACAAAGAGGAGGCAAGACTGGAAAAGGTTGTGAAAAACTAAGCACAACCCAACAAAACCTAGTTACAAACTCTAGAATGATAATAGGATACACTGGTTATGTTTTACCATTACTGTGATGTTGTACTGTACTGTTATGTTAAGCATTTTTAAAACCTTCTGGAAAAACAGCAGACCATACTGAATTATGACATCAGGGAAACCAGGATGAGATAAAGGGGCAATTAAAATTTTTTTAAGTTGGCTTCCAAACAAAAATGTCATAGTACTACTTTATAAACCCGCAATGTTTCCATGAGATTGTTATGCCCACAGAGATCTAAAGTTACTTATGCATGGTAGATAGCAATGGTATTTCTATTTAAAACATGCACTTTAAAACAAAGCATGTTAAGCATATTATTAAAATTTGATAATGTCTCAAGTCAATGCGACTTTATTGACTTTTACCCTTTTTTACTCTTACAATATGGCAGACAGTGGCTCCGGCACAAGGGTGTTCACATTCCCCATTTTACAACAGCTGTTTTAAATGCACTGGTCATTTTTACAGACTTGCAAGAGAAAATACAGAAAAGCGTTGAGCTTTCTAAAACAGGATTTGCTTGAGCTGCTCTTGAGATTGGGGCTTTTTCAACATAATATTAGTCTGCTTTGGTTTTACAGCTGCTCAGATTAATCCTTATCTAAGGAGCTAATCATTGTTTGAATATAGCAAAAAAACTGGGAGGGTTATCTAAAGCAAATTATATATCATTTGGTCATTTCCTCATAACAGAATCCGACTTTAAAAGCTCTGAACTATCTCTTTAACCTAGAGCTCCCTGGAGGGCCAGATTTACATCAACTTGTGTTCACACTTTACCAAGGATTTAGGAATAATTTCATTCAATTCAGTTTCAAGTCAGGTAATTTAAAAGTTTAATAAGGGGAATAAGAATATAAATTCCAATGTTCGAATACACTCTAAAAAGGAAAATAATGTATTGTATGTGTGAGTTTTCTTGTTTATTGCAAGTTCTTTTAAGATGAAGATATAGAGACACACAAGCACTGACCTTGCATCATCTAACCATTTTCACTTCAGTGCATTCCTCCATTTCTTTCTGTTCATCCTCTTTTTTTCTTATTCTTCATCCATCTCTATCTCCTTTCCCGCTCTGCTGTACCCATTAATACCACTGGAATCACGGCCAGGGCACACTTATAATTGAATTTCCAGACTCGCGCTCTCCCGCTTCCCCCTTTTATCCTCTGCAGAGCACCCTTGTCACTATGCACCCCCACCTCTCCGTTTTCCCCTGGGTTCCTTTCTCCATGTCTCTCTTCATAAGTGCAGTTTTAAAGCACCACCTAACAAACTGAGTCCAGAAGACTGAGGAATTCTTTCAGCCTTAAGGAAAGCACATGCTCAAAGAGGAGCTGTAAAAACAGAAAACTGGAAGAAAGGAAGGAAGGAAGGAAACAAGGATACAAAGAAGAAGTATACAAGGAGGGAAGGATACAAGGAAGGGGAAAGGAAACAAGGAAGAAAAAAGGGGGACATAAATAAGGAATTTTGGATATGAGGAAGTAGTAAAGACAGAAATAAGGGAAGAAGTGCACCTGGATGAAAGGAAGAAAAAAAGGAAACATATGAGTAAGGAATGATGAAAGGACATAATGATAGAAGAAAAAAGGAAAGTACCAAGGACATAGGGGAAGAAGAAAGGAAGAGAGGCCATGAAAAAGAAGAAGCAAAGGACATAAGCAATTACAAAACTAAGGATATAAGGGAGAGAGGGAGGAAGTAAGGATAGAAAAAAGGAAGTATACGAGGGGGCAGAAAAGGAAGGAGATAAAGCCAAAGAGCAGAAGGAATCATACAGAAAGAACAGACCCAAAGTTGATAACACTAAGGGCAGGGAGGACACAATTTTTAAGCAAAGGGGTAGGAAATTAGGTCTTGAAATACTAATATTTTTCCAAACCTATCCAGAGCTGGAAAATACAAAAATCTATTTCAGACTTCTCCAGACTTTTTCAGACTGCAAAGGAACCCTGACAATAAGGGTGGAAGTCAGTTGACTGAAATTAAGTCCTGTACAACACTGCTCTTCATTTACAGCTACAACAATTAGGGTTTGGCCACATTATCACCTCTGTTGGCACAAAGTGATCGATTAGTGAGTATTAAAATTCCCAGAGGGGTAGAAAGGCGGTCAGCCAGATTGAGGAAGCTGGCCAGGATGGCTTTGAATAGACCACTGAGCTGGTCACTGTCTTCTCTGTGGATCCACAGCTGACGTCAGCGCTGGCTACTGTACATGGAAAACAATACGCTACTACACCATATGATGCAGCAGAATGAATGCTTGGTGGAGACATGGGAGAAAACGATAGAGAGATCTGGCGAAATCAATGAAAAAACAACATGAGAAAACCAACAGAGAGGGATCAGATAAGAGAGCAGAGAGGAGGAGAAAGAAACTAAAGCAGGAATAAAAGACAGAGATGTCCAAAAAAGGCAGCTGAGATTTGAAGCCTCCAGAGGGACAGGAGCAGAGGACAATGTGGTGACAATAGGATGAATGGAGGAGAGGGGGGGCCATGCTGGCAGATGGCTGTGATCCTGTATGGAACGGGTGAGCAGGAAAGAGGCAGAGAGCCAGGAGTTGCTGGAGGAAGTCTGTGTCTGTGTGTGTGTGTCAGGCAGACGGCCAGCCGTTTACACAGAGAGGGAGGCGGCTTAGCCTGAGCCGCCCAACCACAGAGGACTGCTGCTGTCAAACAGGGGACGACAGAAGCAGGACATGGGTGTCCGCCTCTGTGGGAAACCTGGGTGTGCTTGTGTTTTCAGGATAAAGATGTTTCAGTCTCTCCATTAATCCCTGTACTTACAATCTCTACATTAATGAATGCAGATGCATTTTCATGCCTAAGTTCTATTTCATTTGTGAAGGTCTGACCAAAGTAGGACACCAAGTTTAGTGTGTGTGTGTGTGTGTGTTTGTTCGTTTTGTATGAGTAGTCCATGGTAGATGGGCCATGGTGTGCCGTAGCTGCTTGCTCTGCCCCAGAGCCTTCAAATGAGTGCACTCACACACTCCTGAAGCAGTTATTTGATTTGAAGGCTAGGGAAAATCAATAGCTCAGGTATTTCAATTACACACACAGGGGCACATCACTGGCTGCAAAAGAACTAGATTGGCTACCACTCTTCCTATAAAATATGTAAAAACACACATAGACGACACACGCACACCCACACACACACACAAACATACACACATTTAAATAGTTTTAAACACATAAAAATTCATTGGCACACTGCCAGCAGAGTGAAAGCCCATGCATAAACACATCTAAAAAGATGTATTCAGTCTTTTGTAGGATTACCTTTTACTGCAATTACAGCTACAGGTCTTTCAAGATACCATATGTATATACAGTATGTATGTTTATATAACAGCTTTTCACATTGAGTGACTGACATTTTTGCTTGATCTTCGCAGAAATAGCTCCAGCTTAGTCGGATTGGATGGAAAGCATCTGTGAACATCTCTTGTTTAGTCCTGTTCAGCTGCAGAGAACAGCAACCACCTCATTTTCACTTGACCCTGGGTGGCAAACAGTATGGCAGTCTTTCAAATTAAAATCAATTACAAAAACAACTTGAGGTTTCCAAACGTCTGTGTGATCTGTTTGCAGTGATCAGTTCATAAGGAATCCTTCTGATTGGCCACAAGGAGCAGCGTGGCATCCTCGGCGGTACACTGTGCTCTGCGTGTTTCTCAGCTTGGCATAGTTCAGACTGGGATTCGAAGCGGTGTGGGGCGCACGTTGTTTCCCATGTGAACAGGTTTTCTCCCAGTATTGCCCTGTCTTTAGCTGCACCTATCTTCCCATCAACTCTGACCTGTCTGACCCCATCCCTGCTGAAGAAAAGTCTCCCCACATCATGATGGTGCCACTAAAATTTTTCACAGTGGATGGGGTTGGTTCAGAATGATGTACAGTATTAGTTTTCCATCACCACCACATGGGGTGTTTTGGAATTAGGCCAAAGATTTTCGTTTTTTTCTGACCAAATTACCTTCTTCCACATTTTTGCTGTTTCCCTGCATGACTGTAAACAGGACTTTTTATGTCTACTATTGCATAGAGGCCAGATTTCTGAACATCACACTGCACAGTTATCCATTTAACAAGTTCTCCCTCCTGAGGTCTATATCTCTACTGCTCCTCCAGAGTTAGCATGGGCCTTGTTGCTGCTTATTTGATTAATGCTCATACTGCCCAGCCTGTCAGTTTAGACCACAGGTGTCAAACTCCAGTCCTCGAGGGACAGTGTCCTGTAACCTTTAGAAGCAACTTTCTGTCAACACACCTGAATCACATAATTAGGTCATTAGCAGGACTATGTAGAGCCTGAGTCCTTAAGGAGGTAATTAAGTCCTTAGATTCAGGTGTGTTGGACCTGGGAGCCATCAAAAACTTACAGACACTGGCCCTCAAGGACTGGAGTTTGACACCCCTGGGACGGATGGCCATATCTAGATTTGCAGTTATGCCACACTCTTTCCATTCTCAGATGATGTATTGAACAGAGCTCTGTGAGATGTTAAAATCTTTGGATATCCTAACCCTGCTTTACACTTCTCCATAGATTTTCACTGACCTTCTTGCTGTCTCCCTTGGTTTCCATGGTGCTGTTTGATCTCTAATTTTCTCTAACAAACCTCTGAGGCCTTTATAGAGCAGCTGGATTTATAATGAGATTAATTTCCACACAGTTATTTATTTATTAGATGCCTTGTAAAGGCAGTTAGTTGTGCTACATATTAAAAGGGGCTGAAAAAATGCACGCCGCATTTTACAAGTCACAGAACATATTACATGGCTAAAGATACCTTCTTACATGTAAAACCGCAAACCAGTTTGTTTGTTTGTTGGGAAAAATGTTGCCAGTGTTGGTTTAAAAAATTAGCAGTTTTAAGATTGTTAGTGCAATTGTATTTTCCACCTCTTCAACCAATTGTTTGCCTTTCATTTAAAGACCTGGGATTGTATGTTGGAAACAAGTGATCTATCCTGTACTGAATGTTTTTTTTCCCTTAAAGATTTAAAAGGTTGGACATTTTCCAAGAAGAAGAAAAGAGACAAAAAACAAGGCTGCAAAATAACATTTTCACTTTTGCTAGGATGCTTTCCTATACAAAATATCTGTTTATAACTGACACAACTTTAGTTCAGTATAAAGATGAACAAAGGTTTCACCATTCTATGCATTTAAATGGGGTATTTGGTTAATTGCCGTGGTCAAAACAAATACCATCCATTTTCAATAACCATTTTCTTCCATAGTGGGTCGCAGGGGACCTGGTGCCTATCTCCAGCAGTCTATGGGCGAAAGGCGGGGTACATCCTGGACAGGTGGCCAGTCTATCGCAGGGCAACACAGAGACACACAGGACAAACAACCATGCACACCTCCCATTCACACATAAGGGCAATTTGAAGAGACCAATAAACCTAACGGTCATGTTTTTGGACTGTGGGAGGAAGCCGGGGTACCCGGAGAGAACCCACGCATGCAAACTCCATGCAGAATGACCCTCGGCCGAGAGTCGAACCCAGGACCTTCCTGCTGCAAGGCAACAGTGCTACCCACTGTGCCACCGCGCAGCCCCAAAACCAATACCTACTGTAAACTGTAACAATGCTGAAAGCATTGCCTAATTCTGATCTTGAAGAAAAATGATATATGGTTAGGGTTTTTTTCACAAAATGTAGTATGCATTTACATTATGTATGTGCCCTTTGATGTGATACCCAAAAAGAAAGGAATCAATTTGCAAAGCAGTTTTAAGCACCAGATGTTACACCCAGAAGACTACAAACGGCACCTTTTCAAGATTTTTTTTTTTTTGTGAAAACATTCTACTTTAAAATTATGCACTACTTTTAAAATTATTTACTGTTGATCTATTACATGAAACCCTAATAAAATACAGTGAAATTCATGGTGAAGCTCAACGGACATGAACACTTTTATAAGGCACTGTAAATTCTGATTGGATAATAATAAATATAACCCTTTAGCCACAATTTTGGCACCTTCAATACGTTCTGGGTATATATGCACAGCATAGGTTTTTGCCTGTAAGTGTATAAGTGGAAATGAGATAAAAACAGGGATAAGAAGGTATAAGCCAGAGAGCCAATGGAGTCTGTTGCTGGGAGGGTTTTGGCAATGCATATTTCTGTCCTGCCTATAAAGGATGCTTTGAACTTGAACAAGGGGTGTTGCTATTGACTGCTGCTACACAGCCTGATGGAGAGTAAAACCAGCCTGAAAGAGCAAGAAACAGAGGGAAAGAGGATGCAGGGATGATAAAAGAGAGCGCTGGAGTGGAGGAGTGGAGAGAAGGAACAGCTGGCCTTCGCTTCAATATATGAATTCGAAAGATGGTGGGAAGGAGATATAAACTAGCCACAGCCACAGGCATTCACCAACAGAATAACAGCAGAAAATGATATGAGCGCACCTCACACACCAACACGAGTGCTCAGCAGCATTCAGCTCTAATAAGGCTTTAAAACTGAAGCTGCCATTACCACATGCACACAATTATTATCTCTGTGTCCTCTTATTCTGTTTCTCTGTCCTCATGCCCCATCATCACATATTTTATCAAGCAAGCCTACTTATCTTTAATCAAACACATACACACTTAAGTGGCTTGAACATTTGTTCGACAGTCATCTAATTAACAGTGACCTTATTTAAGTACTTTTCGAGTCTCAATTAAAAACAGACATGTCTTCATTAAAATGTTTGACTAAATTTGTCCTAACATAGCTTTGAAAGCAAAGAGAATTGCGCACAACAGCCACACACGAAAACGTCCAGGTGTTAAAACCTGGATAGACCAAAAAAGGAATATGAAGACAAATGGTAACAATCAAATTAAGTGGAAGGGCTTTTATTTCACCCTGTGAATCAATTAGACCAGGTTCAATTTAAAGCTTATACCATAAACAGTCTGGCGCAGATGCAAAAATGCAGCGATTATTTCTCTATGGCCCATTTCTGCTCTAAGTTTAGCTAAGGACCCACTGAGGGGCCAGTGCAGTCTGATGCTGCTACTCCTGTTTGTCCTCTGGTCCTTCTAAAATAAGATGTAAAATGTACCCCTTTAAAATTTTAAATATACTGTTATGTTCAAAGGAAACATATAGAAAGAGGTTCACATCTCTTAATGTTGCATAGGGAGTGCTTTTTTTTTTTTAAACGGACATGTTTTTATAATAATGCTAGTTTTACTGACAGGAAGGAAAAACAAAGGTGCAAGATTAAAAAAGATAATTTCTTCCTTTCAAATTAATTTGTCTTCTATATTTCATTACCTGAACCTTAGAACAACGTCCCACAATCTTACCACAGGACAGGGAAACCTAATAAAAAAAAAATCAGACCAAATGAGTGTTTTAGCATTGAGGGAGTATAGGTTGCATAGCTTTGAATGGAAGCAGGGACATGGTGGATGCTGAGGTTCACCACGGTGTCCCTAGGCAGCTGTAAAGTGGTTCAGGAAGTCAGGGAGGTGAGCATGTTTATGCAGTCAGACATCTTTCTTCCTGTCTCTCGCTCCAAGTCAAAAGGAGGTAGGGAAAGGTGACGCTGGTGCTGAGCAGCAGAGAAAAAGACAGAGACAAGCTGTATGAGGGGGGACGGGAGGGGTGAGGAACATCCAAATGAGGGGTGTTATTAATCCATTTATTTCCCTCCAATCTCTGAGTCTGTCCACTGCTATCTCCTGCACTCCAGTCATATCTTCTGATTTCAATCTCTTGCTTTTGCTTTCCCATAAATCTTAAATCTTGGCTCGTCACCTCTTCTCATATTATCTCCATTCTTCCTATCTTTTCCCTTTACTTCCTTCTTTCCTGTCTGCTCCTATTAGCTTCCTTCCTATTCTTTTATTGTAACGTCTTCAGCTATTCCGTCCTGCTTGCCTTGGTCTTCCCTGCTAAGTCAATATCTAATGCTTCTCCCTTCCTTATTCCTTGTCTTCCTCTTCCAGCTCCATCGTGCAATCCGGGTGGCACCTGAGCTGTAGTGTGAGTTGTAGGCACAAGGCCATCATCATGCTGAAGCTGTTTCTCACTATCTCACACTCCAAAAACTAAATTCTGTCACACACAGACACAGACACACATGCCCACTGGCATCTTCCTACAATCAAGCATCTCTAGCTCACCTCCCCCTGATTTTACATTTTACCTGCAACACATAACAAGGGGGCAAATGCAAAACAATGTGAATATCTAAATCGAACATTAAGGAAATGGTTATGATATTTATAAATCTGTGCCCTATTGAGTGGTTATAGATAGTCAGTATCTCTCCTACATTAGAGAACCATCTGAACATGTTCATTTTGTGTCAATACAGACCAGTTGCCAGACGATGAATGGCTGGTCCAAGTAGACTAGGGGTTGACCCTGTTTGCTGTTCACAGAGAGACAAGGTTACCTCAATGGAGTGCACAGCACTTTCCTGCACCCTACTTCTGAGATCATTTTCTGGACTTTGATTGGTTATTAGGAATAACGAAACTGAGCTCAAGTTGGGTAGAGCACAACTAAACCTGCTAAGTCTGTCTTCAGCTAGAGAGAATCATTGCTTCCATAAGTAATGTGCAACTGGTAACTTTGATAATAAGAATAATAACCTAAGCATTACATTTTCAGTTATGCCACCTTCAGTTACTTCAATAACTCTAAAACTATTTCTATTTGTAAAATGTGGTTTATCTGACAGATGTCAAATGTAAAATTATGCCAAAGTATTTTATTTTAAATTTATAAATGGTTGTCAGGATGTCATGAATTGATTAACTAATAAAGGAAATAATCGGACTCGGACACAATAACATCCATGTCATATCAACATGAAGTGGTTTTATTGTAAAGAACCGTTAATGTCTTTTACACTATTAACACCTATTTATCCGAATGCTCAGATTGTTCACTCCTTTACAGTGCAGTATATATATGGAGGAGATTAGCCTGTGGTTCTGCTGAGGTGTAATGGAAGCCCAGGTTGCTTTGATAGGAGCCTTCATGTCATCAGGTGCCAAGTCCTGCTGGAAAATGAAATCAGCATCTCCACAAAGCTTGTCAGAAGAAGGAAGTATGAAGTGCTCTAAAATTTCCTGGTAGATGGATGCGTTAACTGTGGACTTCAAAAAACCCTGTGGACCAACACCAGCAGATAACACGGCACCCCAAATTATCACTGACTGTGAAAACTTCACACTGGACTTCAAGCAACCTTGCTTCTGTGCCTCTCCATTCTTCCTTCAGACTCTGGGACCTTGATTTCAAAATGAAATACAAATTTTACTTTGGACTACTAAGCAACAGTCTAATTCTATTTCTCCTTAGCCCAGGTAAGACACTTGAAGCCCATGTGCAGGATTTGTTTGTGTGTTGTTGCTCTTGATGCACTGACTCCAGCTTTATTCCCCTGCTTGTGAAGCTCCCCCAAATTCTTAAATAGATTTTATTTTACAATTCTCTCTGGATTATCCATTAATTTTCTGAGACACTGAATTTTTGTATCCATTATCTGTAATACATAATTATCAAGAAATAAAAACTAGAAATATTTCACTTTGTGTGAAATAATTCTATATAATCTATAAGTTATAAGTCACTTTTTGAAATGAGAGCCAAACAATGTTTAGATTAAAGGTCAACAAAGAACATAAAATTAGAGCTATGGGATTCTGTGATCTTTTCAGAGCAAAGCTGAAAGGGTTCACTCTCAGTCGTTGTCCAAGGTGACACTTTTCCACCTCCAGTACAATCCTTTCCAAAGCAAAAACAGCCTTCCCTGTATATCCTTCCTCTTTCATCTCCTGTGCTCTCGCTCTTTCAGTGCCCTGCTTTCACAGCCGGATAATTTTCAGCATTTACCAGGTGGTCTAATTCACAGAGACATGTCGAACCCAAATTCACTTTGAACCGGTAGTCCTACTCTCCAACACTGCTAGAAGCAGGAGGTCAAGATGTCAAAACAGAGGAAGTTCCATGACAAATATAACAAATGTTCCGAATCAATAAAATGATGACAGAAGATTACTTGGAAGCATGCTCTAAAACGAAATCTGAGGATAGTTGGTTTGTTCGTTTCTCATCTTTGACTCACACGGACCATCCCCTCTGCATATGCAACATGATCTCTCCCCATAAAGCTCCTCCAGCGAGACCCGTGAACATTCACTGTGGTTTAAAATTTCAATTCAAATCTGCTTTATAGGCGTGACAGTGGAAGGGGGATGTTTCTGCAACACAACATGTTGGGATGAAGACTAAGACAATAAGCCAATCAACAGTATATGCTGCTCATTTTCCAGTTTTCCCTCCCTGTCTAACTAACCTTGTTTTGGCTTTGGAAAGCTGTGCACAAATACATAAAACCATAAAACCCTACTTTGCTTCATCGGTACAAACTAAAATCTCTGTTTTAGTTTATGATATGGATATTCTGATGCAGATTTCTTGCCAGACATATTTTGTGATAGCATTTTTATGTAATTACTGTTAACTGATGTACAGGATCCCAACTGTAACACACAAACCACATATTCACAGAAAATAACTCATGCATGTAATTGAGCCTTGCTATCTGCCATTGGCCATCACAATTCAGCCTGCCAAAGTAAATCAGAGCCTTATCGAGTTCCTGCTAATGTACATTTAACTGCTCATGTTGCCCACTAATAAAAAAGGTCCAAATTATACGAGAGATGAAAGTCTTACCCTCCTGATTAAGAATTTATTCAGATTTGATCAAGGCTCAAAATGTTCTGGCTTTTAATCAGGTATTAGCATGTTTACAGAGTTCCTCGATATGTTTCATGTCAAAATTACATCCTGTCTCAGATTCTTCTTATTTAGATATTTTTTTAAATATATGTGCAAAAGTTTCCTATGAATGTCATGGATTGACATAAGGACCAGTGGATAGACAGTGTTACTGATTGGCATGGATGGATGGATGGAAACAGTGTGGGGATGAATGATACAAAATCAAGAATCATCTATTTAAAGCTGCATCCACAACGCTGGATTGTGAAATTATCAACCTTCTTAAACCAAATCCTTCGTTGTGAAAGACTGGTGAGCAAATAATTATGTAGTGTAAAGAGCATGTGCTGTTCTAGCATTTTTACACTAAAGATAACATACAGCAACAATCAGAAATGTCTGAAATTTCCTTTAAAACTCATGCAGCGGCTGCTGCTGCAAACAATGGCTGAACTCATGGCTGAGCAAAAAATTATAGAAAAATGTCTTTGAAGCTTAAAATAATAAAATTAAGATTTTCACATATTAATTATTATTCTGTACATGTAAAGGTCTTGTATCTTCATTTATGCGTGCAGTAGCATACACTTGTGGCCTGGCCTCCCGTCTCTCAGCATGCTGCTGAGAAAGGCGTTCTCTGAGTCTGCTAAAGCTTTTTAGCCACAACAATAACTAAATGGCACATAAAGGACCATTAGAGTCATCAAACCATTAAACCAGCAACAGGCAACCTTCAGCTTGGCAATCACAAATATTTGATTCACTCCCCCAGCCCTACACACGCACCCACACTCCTGCATGCAGGCGTAGACACTCTTCATGTGCTCCTTCTCCCTCTTTCATCTTTTCCCCCTGCTTCTATTTCATCCTGTGCTTTGCATGTGTGCATCCTCTGTCACGTGCATCCGACCTAACACCAATTCACTCTTGTTTCTGTGCCCCCTCTCCTCCAGGCTCATTTCTCTCTCTCTCTCTCTCTCTCTCTCTCTTTCTCTGCAGCCGTCGTCACCTTACTACTGTGGCCGGTAATCAATGTCAGGATCAATTTACAGATTTCGAACCACTAGACGCGGCATTTACAGAAAGCTGCGTGAAATTAAAAGAAGGCTTTCTGCAGTAATGAGGAGAATATGGAAACAGGCCTAGTGCTTTGCTGTCATGTACGTGGAAACAGCACAGAGGCACACCTGTTTCCAGTTAAGATGTAGGCTCAAGGAAAAGGAAACAGCAGTGGAAGTAAGAGACTTTGGGTTAAAAGAAAGAGGGATTGGGTGGAATCTGGAGAGTAAGAACCCTCAACAAAAAGCTTGACATTTGTTTAGTTTTATATGCATTTTGCTGTTAGTTAAAATTATGCATGGCTGGAAAATTTCAAGAGATGTTGCAGAGGAGCATAAAAAAAATCCTCTCCAAATTCTTCTCTTTCTGATATTACTCAGCCAACTACTTCAATGAGGACAGGCGATAAAGCATATTTGAGAGGGAAACTGGCAAATTTCTGGAGCGTTTCCAATGAGCATTAATAATCCAGATTTTTCTTTCTTTCCATTAGATATGTCAATGTGCATACATTATTAATGCCAGGACAGTTTTTTCTGGTAAGTCTGCAGCCTCATCAGTAATTCTCAACACACCACAAAACTAAAAACTGCAGTTTAAACAACCGACCGATGCATAACATACAACAGAGACAGTCCACATCCTATTCTCCCAACATTTTCCATAAATTCACTGGTGTTCAGGTTTGAAAATCAGTCCAAATGCTCCAGAAAGTTTTCACAGGGTGGCCACATGGGAGATATTGATTATCTGAGGCCCTGAGAAATCAGCTGGTAACAAGGATCAGTTGATTTCTAGTTTTTCAGCCAGTGAATGCACAAAATTAAGCACTACCAGGTCCAGTTACTCTGTACCAGGTACAGAGACATAATGGCCGCTCATTTACAGTGCTACACCCAGGAGATGGTCTTCTCACTCTTTAGCCATTACTTAATTTTGCAATTTAGTATTAATTGCCCCCAAAGTTTCTGGGTTTGAGAAAGAGCCATCTGCCACAGGAAATCACTTCACAAAGCACCCTCTGGATGTTTTGTTGAATTGCCAAAGGTGTGAGCTGGCCAACATCAGCAGATACCAGAAAGGCTCAACATCTTACAGCAAAGTTGCTCCTTTTTATTGTTCTGAGTTCACAACCTCAGTCTGTCATGGATCAGGCTAGATTTGGAAATCTCAACAGTCATACACAGTGCCTCTGTTTCTAATAAGACTAATAAAAAAGATTACTGCAGTAAGGTCAGAGAAAATCTGTTGAATGTTGGTTAATATGGTTTTTCAAGGGTTATGTAAATGGCTAAAATCAGTAACGCCATTCCAAAACGTTTTTAATAAAAGAGATGGATAATTGGCCACAAATTCTATATAGATTTTTTTGCACTATAAATTTTAAACCCACAACAACAAAACTTCTAACCGATTTAGGTGTATGTAAGACTTATGCTCTGACATTAATTTAACAAGTGAAATTCTATGAGTAATACTATAACTGAATAATTAAGCAATCCATAGCCAACCCATAGACTTATCTTTAGTTTGATGCAATTTAGTACACAACTAGTAAAACACATTCAGTATCTGTTTGATCTACAGCTTGATCTTACATCTTTTATAATGGTGTACTTTT
Source organism: Crenichthys baileyi (assembly GCA_036173005.1). NCBI lineage: Eukaryota > Metazoa > Chordata > Actinopteri > Cyprinodontiformes > Goodeidae > Crenichthys > Crenichthys baileyi. The sequence goes on along the minus strand of JAHHUM010001859.1, from coordinate 76,960 downwards.
ATCCCTTAGCCCCAAAAGGATGAGAGCTTTATCCACAGGTTCTGTTATGGCATTAAAGTCTTTCTAAAGGAGGGTTTGATCCTCTAAACTGATATCAGGTAAAATATTCAATACAAGCACCTTTGTGAAGCCGCTGAACCCCCCCCGACCTATTAACCCCTTGGCTGTGATTTCACAAGCATAAACATCTCTGATGTATGGTCTTTGACATTCACACGAGCTGGTTAGGATTTCACACCGCGCTCCCATCCCCCTCTTTATCTCATCTCATCCTTCTCTGCTCACCGACTGACAGTTGGTTGCAGCAGCAGCCACTGAATACACACAGCGGAGGTGTGAGCTGCTCTTCCTATCCCTTGCTGGGCTTCCGTGTGCATGCAAACACGAAAATGTGCACATGTACGAATTTTGTGCTTATGAAATATGCAAATACTGACGACTGAAGAGCAGAACATTCCAGATGCAGCAATGTATTTCTGTCCAGATACACACACACGCACATTTAAACACACACCAGTTGTTGCACTATAGCCTGTTTTTGGCAGACATATCCATTTTTCTCCTGGCTTTCCTGCATGCTGTGCCACAGATTAGAACTTGACTTCGGCATCTGGAGTTTTTGAATGTGGCACTCTCCATCGCTGTCTAAAACACACAAAATAAAAACCCCAAAAATGTGATGTGGTTTCGTATTTAGCACACTAAATAAATTCTTTGTCTCTAAAAGCGTTGCACAACTACAGACTGAATTTTTGTGAAATAATTTTGGAAAACCATTCAAAATGAGTCAGACTGGATGTAGACATTCTGTGAAGATCAGTCTTAAAGCTAGGTTTACACTTGACGCATTGAACAGGTGCGAGGGTCCTGCTTGCTGTCGCGGCACATGGTCGTGCACCTCCAAATTTATGTAACTCTCCATTCAGAATGAAGTTGAAGGTCAAACATTTCACACACAAATAAATCATTTCTTCATGAACTGAAGGAAGAGAATAAGAAGAGAAAATCAATAAACAAAAAAAAGGTAAGAGAAATGCAAGATACAAAGTTAGATTGTATGGATTAACAGTGTTTAAAGTTTTTATACCTTTTTTATTGTTAAGAGTCCGAAATTGTATCTAGGTACAGTTTTATATCCTTTACAAGGATGTCAAAAAGTGTTGTTTCTTTCATTGTTTTACTCTTATGAATCTGAAACTTTACAAGAAATAGTTTCACGTTTCTAGGAAATGTTTTCGAGTGCACACACCCATTTTAAGCGTTTCTTCTCTCTTTTACTACATTTCCATTAGTTATCAAACATAGTGCCTCACTGTGTTTTCGGAGAATACTGGAGCAACGTCAGCGTCAAGCATAAACGCCTACAGCACCTGTTAAGGCTCATGCCTTATCAGTGGAGTCCTGTGTGATACCCAGAAGCGCGACTATAAGTGAGCTGTGTTGCTACATATTCTGAATTGGATTTAGGTCTGGGCTTTGACTGGACCATTCTGATCCATGAATTTGCTTTGATCTAAACCATTCCTCTGTAGGTCAAGCTGTATGTGTATATGATTATTGTTCTGCTGAAAGGTGAAACTCCACCCCAGTCTCAAGTCTTTTGAGACTGAGGTGAGACTGCTGCTAACAGATTTATTTTGCAGCGTTTCCCTATATTAAGCTCCACCCATTATCCCATCAACTCTGACCTGTTGAAGAAAAGCATCCCCTCAGCTTGATGTTGCCATCACCGTTTTTAACCGTGGGGATGTTGTGTTTAAGGTGAATTGCAACTTTTGCAATAGTTTTTGCCACGTCTCCATAAAGGCCAGATTTGTGCACTGCTAAGTGTTGTCCTGTCAACAGAATATCAGAACTAAACATTGGATATCTGCAGCTCTTACCCTGTTACCCTGGGTTTCTTCTTTGATTAATGTTCTTTTTCTGTTAAAGTGGACAGCCATGTCTTGGTTGGTTTGGTCAATCACACAGTGTTCATCCTATCTGACCAGAACCAGAACACCTTCTTCAACATGCTTGCTGTGTTCCCTACATGGCTTGTGACAAACTGCAAATGAAAACTCTTTTTGGTTGTCTGTCAGCAATTTCTTGCAACTCTTTCATAAAGACCAGATTTGTGGAGTGGATGAGTAATACTTGCCATGTCAACAGATTGTTCCCACCTGAGCTGCGTATTTCTGCAACTCCTGCAGAGTTATCATAGGCCTCTTGGTTGTTTCCTTGATATATGCTTTCCTTCAGTTGAGATGAACGGCATTGTCTTGGTAGGTTTGCAGTCAAGCCATATTCTTTCCATTTTCAGATGATGGATTGAACTGTGCTCCATGAGATGCTCAAAGCTTGGGATGTTGTTTAATAACCTAAACCTCCTTTTTACTTCTCTCCTGTCTGCTGTATTACCTGGTCTTTATGACGCTGTTTGTTCACATAAAATCTCTAACAAACCTCTCAGGGCTTCACAGATTAAATGGATTTGTACTGAGATAAAGTTAAAAACAGGCTGACTCAGTTTAGTAATCAGTTGAAGAAAATGTGAAGGCAATTGTTTGCACTGGAATGCAACGGCTAAATAAACATTTGCACCACACGCCTTTTATCTCTATATTGACACTTATCTCTGGTTCTGTATGATCTCACTATCAGAAAGTAAAAGATTATGAAGGACGATACCAAAAAATTAAGTTTTCCATGTGTTTTTCTCATCTGCTAAACTACAAAAGTTTTTATTTCTTTTCTGCCATATTTCTCTTGCTAATTAGTCTTAGTCCTCTTTGTCTGCTTCATCATGTTCCTCATTTCGCTCCTTTTCCATCAGAGAACCTGAATTTATAATCAAAGTGTATTAATTTTAAAAAAGATGCTTAAAATAGCTGCCAGAGCATCATATCATGCTTGTGCTTCAGCTCACGCAATGAAAGAAACTTTCAAAAAGGAGCAACTAAATGAAAAAACTTGAAATAACAAAAACATCCAATGGAGATGCCAGGTGTGCGACTAAAAGCCAGGTGAGAGATGTGTGAACCAGAGCACCACCTGCAGCATGAATTAAAGTGAAAGAGACTACAGTCACCAGACAAATCCCACAACAAGAAGAAGAGGTGCTGTGAGGGGGCATGCTTTGCATCACAGTGAATTTGGGAGGCAACTTAGCTCGCCTCACAGAGTACTTTCAGGGTATGAACTCTAAAAGCAGACATAATGCACTGGACAATTACCGTAGGAGGGTATGCTGCGTAGCTGTAGTTACCGAGCCGGCAAGCTGGGCTTCAGTCCAGTAAATAGGGCGACAGAGCAACAATAATATGCTTCCATGCATGCACATATAAACAGGCAGCAGGCATTTGATTAAACTCATAATTAAAAGGAGCATAGAGAAACTCGAGCTACTTGCTGTCCCAGCACATTTTATGTTTTATTAAGCATAACCCATCCCTGTATAGTATTAGGGTCATTACCCAAGTTAATTATTTGCTAAGTAGGAAATTATTCCATGACACATGCTGTTCTGTAATAAATGTCTGCCAACTACAAAAATGCACAAAAAAGGTCTAAATTTCCCTGAAATGATTTTAGATCAGTAGAAAACATGAACCTCTAAAAGTCAATCCAAAAAGTCCAATAAAACAAATCGTTTAAGATACTGGTGCAAATGTATTCCTTTTAGTTCCTTTCACCCGTATTTGTTAACTATAAATAGGTTCCCAGCACTTTAAAATGTGCTTCATAAAACAAATTTGAAAGCTTCTAAAAGGGCAAAACAACGTTTCATAAATTGCAGTTGCACTGACCAAACATGCACATCTATTTCTAGACTTATAATGAAGAAACTCACCAGCTGAGATATGATGAAAACACAACACAGCCCGACTGACAAATCTAGAAGAAGATGGAACAAGTTTAAAGTCTCTGTTTTTTGTCTGTTTAGTGGTAGCTCTTTACTTAGGCACTCAAGTAAATTTTGCATGTTTATACACATATATTTGACAAAAATTATGAAGGATTTTTGATAAGCTGTTATTAGATTAAGATTTCAAGTGCAACATATTGCCTTCGACCTTCATCTGACCAGTAAGTAAAGTCCGTCTATGTATGTGTAACTGAACCTTAGTATAAAAATCACACTCCACAAATCTGGCCTTCATGGATGAGTGACAAGAAGAAAGGTGTTGTTGAAGAAACTACAGGTATTCCTATTTTAGCTTACCACAAGCCATGAAAGGCTTCCACACTATGGTCAAATGAGAATTTAACTGCTTGGCTTACATGCAAAACACAAAATGACTACTGGAAAGCATGCCGGTGGCAGCATAATACTGTGGGGTTGAAGGCAATGCGGTTAGTGTTGAAAATTTAGGTTGACAAATGGTGTCCATCTAATCTGACAGAGCTTGGGCTACCTTGCAGCAAAGAATAGGAAAAAATGTAATTCTCTTGATGATGAAAACTGGTAGAAAATTTCCTCAAAAGACCTGCAGGCGTATTTGCAGCAGAAGGTCGTTTTGTAGGTCTACAATATAAAATCCACCCAAAATAAATGTAAGTTTGTGGATGTAATGTGACAAAGTGTGAAAAAGTTAAAGTGGTTGTAATACTTTTCCAAACCACTGTTTAATCCAAATAATCTGAAAAGTTCCACGCTGAGCACAGCATCCGGGCTCTGTCCCCACTTCTCTCTTCTCAGGAATATTAAATACCCACCTGACCAGGATTCTCATTAGTTTAAAGAGGCAGGTGCTCTATCATTGACATTTCATTTCCATCAGGCCCTACTTACAGAGACACATGTGTAGCATGAAACGTGACTTAGTGTTTGCATTATTTGTCTGTCCTGTGTAGTGAACAGCGCCGGGGTCACTCCTTCTCAGTCAGGAAGCAGGTTTTAAAGTTGTAAAAGGGGAGGATGGACAGGGGGGGAGGCACCAAAAACTGATGATGGGTGACACAGTTGCACAAGAGAAACCAAAGAGTCAAAGCAGGAAAAAAGCAGTTTTTCCTCTTTCTCATTTTGTTCTCAGAGCTTTGTTTTCATCCATTCTTCTCCCGAACACACATTACTCTTCTCCTCTCAGCCGCTATCTTCCTTGCAAGTTCTTATCTGCAGCAAGCACATCCCAGACACACCCTATTCTTGTTTTCCCACACTCAATCTTCTTTTCCCCATGTCCCTGACTGTCCTCTTCCTAAGGCACGAAAATTTCCATTCCCTTCTTTATCGGAACCCATCAGTCCATCCTCTCATACGTTACGTCCTTCTGATATGATTACTATTTTTCTCGCAAATTGATTTTTTTGTCTTGACACTGCAGCGTTTTGAATGAATATTTAAAGAGGAATTTCTAAAGTCATCACCCTCCAAATGAATTATTATGCAGGATCCAGCTGGAATTTAGGAAGCAGTCTAAGTGTGTTTTCATATATATATTTATATAGTTTTTAATTTGGTTGATCTCAACTCTGTACACTCCTTCTTTCTCTCATGCTTTTTCTCTTTGTCCCTTGCCTCCCTTTGTCCTACTTTTGAACCGAGTTATTTTATCTATCTCTCTGTCCACCCGCCAGAGAACCTCACTCCGCTCATTTCTGTCTCCCTGCCATTCGTCCTCTCGCCCTCCCAACCGTCTTCCGTCTCCTTTTGTCCCTTAGTCCCACTATCTGTCACTCGTCCGACTGCTCTATTCTTTCTCCCTTCTCAATCATTCTCCCCGCAATGTTAATTCAAATTGCCTGGTTAGGGAAGATGGTACTGTTCCAATAATGCCGAAAGCACTTTAGAGAACATAATCAATCTTGCTCTCTTTCCCTCTATTCCTCCACTTGTTCTATTCTCCCTATTTTCACACCCCATTTTATATCCCCTCCATATGTGCAGCAGGAATCATCCTCCTTCAGTTCTCGGTTGTAATCATCCTTTTTTTACTTGCTCTCTATTGGGGCTTTATCTGCTAATTTGAGATGTATCCACAACTTTTCCATTGTTTTAGAGATCTGTTCATCTTGAAGGGGAATGAAGGAGTTAAGGTAGCTTTAACATGCAGGGAAATGGGGATGCACAAGAATGAGGGCGTCACGTTCCTGCCACGGGGGCTTCATGCTTTCCCCCGATCTGCAGTAAAACTGCAATATCCTGCACAGAGACGTACCAATGTGTAAACAGAAGTAGGAAAGATGACAATTGTGACAACTGCAAGCTATCCAGGCTTTAGGGTATTCAAAAGAACAAGTGTATGTTATTTTCCATATTGCCTTCAGAATTGGGCCAAGGTTTGATGGGGGTTAAGCTGAACCAGATTTGGTGGGAGCCTTTCGGTTAAGCCCATCACCAGCCAGCCACCAAAACAACACGAATAATTATTTTGCTCTGTCAGTGGTTTATAATTTGGGCATTGTGAATGAAACACAACTTGTTCTGTGCAGTGCTGTAAAAAAGAGTCCTTAGAGATTTCTTCTTTCATTGCTTTTTTAATGTTTCAGATCATTAAAAAAAACAAATGTAACATCAGATAAGGATTACCAGAGTAAAAACAAAATGAAGCTTTCACATCATGATTTTATTTATTAAATTCCACTATCCACACCAAGGCTTAATTACTGCATGAAATCACCTAAATAGAACCAGGTAATGCCCCAATGATGCACCATAAACTATATAGGGCAAACAAAAAGTTTTTCACTGCACAGTAGATAACTAAAGTGCCATAAATACCCTATAACTGACTGTACAAGAGAATGTCTATGAGTCGGAATGGAGGCCTAAGTTTGATTGGTTGTTCTTTTTCTTGAGGTAAATTTGAAATAGCTATAATGTGCATAAAATATGAGCTAAGCAGCAGAAATAACTAAACTTCTGACATTGATTTATAAATGTTAATATGAATTTATATATATATGTTTACAATTTGTGTATTGGTCAAGTTTTAAAAAAATATAAATAAACAAAATTTTTAATAATTATAATAACTATTATAATTATAAAAACCGTTTACTGGGGCACAAATGGGGAGAATCCTAAAAAGTATGCTTGTTGACAAACAATAAAATGATATATAATAAGTGTACAATTCAACTCTTGGAGGTCCCTGCTGGTTAAAAGGCCCTAAACAGTGGCTTAGTTTGGGTACGCCTGGGGCTGGCTCTGATTACCTTTACTGTTTGAGAGTAAGTTACATTTTGGTGAAAAGAACTTTAGTTAAAATGGACGTTCAACCAGAAAACAAGTGATTCAACAGCGATGGTTTCCGAAGATGAGGTGAGGTGTCCAGCGTGGGCCACAAAACAAGTGGGAAGTGTTAATTTAATTTCCAGGAAGTAATTTTGTTCAAAAATGATTGTTGATAGCATATTCTCACTATAATTGTTACAAGAGATGAAAACAGAAGTCATAATTGGGCAGAAAATTACATAATGGTCCCTGAGGCAGTTTGTGCTATAATTAGATTTGTAATTATGGTCTCAAGTGGGGTCAGAATCCGATATATTTTGATGATTTGTTCAACATTTTCTGTTTTCCTAATACCTTTAAGATGCTTAGGGATTTTGATGCGTGCAAATTTATTATTAAAGGTTCAATACAAAATAGTTGGAGGTCGACCAGTGGGTGCTAAGCCCCTGAGCAACCCATGAATGTAGTCATACAGTCTGGATTGCAAGGAGGTTTGCAGTGTTTGGAGGAGTTGTGGTGAGCAGCACTCCAATATGATCAATGCTGTTTCTGCAACGTCAGCATCCTTTATATCTAAAAGCTGCTGAGTGACAAACAACCCAATCAATGCCATTTTGTTTGGATTTGGGTTTTGTTTGCTGTTTTTCTTTATTATTTTTCTGATCAAAAAATGGGTCAAATTGACCGATGTTTAACATTAAGGCTACCAAAGAGGGTTAAAACGAATAACCCATATCATGAGTTTCTAAACAAAGAAAGAAGACCTTATGATGTCTCATATGACTTTTATTGACAAACAATAGAACACATATAAATGTATTTATTATAAATATATTATTCTGAATTGACTTTATGAACAACTCTTGCAAAACCTAGCAGGAAAAGATTGTATCATCTTAACATGCTTGTATTTCAGTAACAGGTTTCATGAAGTCTGATGAGGTTGAAGAATAATAAGTCTTTTCTCAAACACACAGAATATTTTGTAAGAACTACACAACTTGCATCCCAACAGCATAAACTAGGCTTTTGGGTTGATGTTTTTTGAGCATAGGTAAGGTTACATTGTTGGCTGGCCGAATAGTTGACTGGCACTGGTTGTCACATGTATTTATCACCCATTTTTCAGAGTTCTTTAAGGTTAACCTCCTCCTGTTTGAAAAAAGACTTCAAATATTTCTTTTGACCACAGGAACTTTGTTTAAGTTCTTCCTCTTGTTTTCCTTTCAAACATGAGCATAGTGTTCAGTTTAGCATGTATGTGTGCAATTTATCTAAATACCTTTGGTCATTTAGTGTGTTTCTTTGCATGTTCTCTCATATAAATGCCACTCCATTTCCCATTCATGACTCCTTCATTTATATGCATCTGCCTGTACCTTCACCCATTTTTTTCCTTCACACCTACAGAATGCTTTTTTTTACCTCGAAAAAAATATATTCCATTCTTACTTGTCGTCTTTTTCCCTTGTCAGCCCGTCCCCTTGTTCTTTGATATACACGCACACCTGTCTTCAAGTGTCAGCTGCTCCCCCGTCAGGTTTACGGAGAGTCAGGTGAAGACGGGAGGCAGAGATGAGAGACGGAAAAAAGAAAGCTGGATGAAGAACAGGAGCAGGGTGGGAGAGTGCTGAGAGAGAAGGAGCGAAATACTTCTAATTCCCAGAGACAGCCAGCGTTTCCACAGCAACGTGGTTGCCATCGTTACAGTCCTGCTAAGGATGCCATTAGTTGGGAACAAAAAGAGAACGGCACTCACCGCTTGTATGGAGCATACAGCGCCAGAACACAGTATTACACACAACTGTCTTCTCCTTGCGTTTATACATCCTACTACACTGACTCTCACAAGCACTCAAGAGATGCAGACATACACACATGCAGCCACCCACACAACATTCTGCCACCCGTCCCCCCTCCACCTTTTTCGCCTCGCAACTCAGTACACGTACTGCTCCTGCCACTTCCCCACTGCCCACACAGGAGCTCAAACAAATGCAGACATATACTAATCTACCTCTCACCTGCAATCAGTCCTGCTGGGCCTCCTATATAATAAAAGCATCACATCATTCCTCATTTTAAGCTGTGCAGCCATGGCTCATCAAGACTTTCCCGGGGACAGATTCGGTATGCTGCACTTGGGGAAACAACCCAAAGGCTTGTTTGACACCCATTTATCCTTCATCTGGTTCTCTAAATACAAGAAACACAAGTCAAGGGGCATGCCAAGCAGCCTGAAGAAGGTGACCGGAGCAGAACAAAGAATGTAGAAAAAATGTTTTCTGTTAGTATTCTGAAGAAACGTCGACAGTTTGTCCCATATATGGCATCCTGCTCTCTTTGCATCTCGATTCAGCAACGCATCACAGAGCCTTGATGCGCTGAGATAAACTGATAGAGAGGTGGAGGCCATTAAAATAGAGCTTTATTAACTTATGGAAACATTTACCTTTCAGTTAAAACCGCAACCAAGCTGCTAAGGTAGGAAAATTCAGCCATATTTGATTTTAAAATGCTACTTCAAAGAGGTTTAAGAAGAAATTAGTGATCTACTGGACAGTGCAAAAGTATTCATACATCTTAAAGATTTTCACATTTTATTGCATTAAAGCCAAAACTTCATTGCATTTTGAGGGGATTTTTTTGGGAAGTGGCAGGAAACCCAAATAAAAATCTGAAAAGTGTGATGTACATTTGTGTTAAGCCCACCTGAGTCAATACTTTGTTTCTACCAGCTTAGCACTTTTACATTCTGAAATGTTTGCCTATTCTTTGTAATGTAGCTCAAGGTTATTCAGACTGGATGGTACTGCCACAGATTCTAAATTAGATTTGTGTCTGGACTTTGACTGGGTCATTCTAAATCGTGAATATCATTTCATCTAAACCATTCCATTGGAGCTCTGATGGTGTGTTTAGGTTTACTGTCCTGCTGGAAGGTAAACCTCCTACCTACCTCAAGTCTATGTGGCCTATAGTAGGTTTTCTACCAGAATGACCCTTTATTACCTCCATCGTCCCATCAACTCATAAACCCAATAGCCTATGTGTCTCTGCTAAGGAAAAGCGACCCCACAGCATGATGCTGCCACCATCATGTCTCACTGTAGGGATTTGTTTTCCTGCATATGTTGCAGTTGTCATGAAGGCCAAAGATGTTAAATTTTGGTATTTTCTGACCAGAACACCTTCTTTAGCACATTTGCTGTGTTCCCTACATGGTTTGTGGCAAACTGCAAATAAAAACTCGTATCAGTTGTCTTTTAGCAATGGCTTTTTTCTTGCAACTCTTCTGTAAAGGCCTGATTTGTGGAAGGCATGATTTATACTTGCCATGTCAATAGATTCTTCCCACCTGAGCTGCATATTTCTGCAACTCCCGCAGAGTCATCATGGGCAATTGGCTGCTCTTTTGATATATGCTCTCCTTGCCCGGCTTATCTGTTTTTGGTGGGCAGCTGTGTATTGGTAGGTTTGCAGATAAGCCATAGTCCTTCCATTTTCAGATGATGGATTGAACTGTGCTTTGGGAGATGTTTAAGCTTGAAATATTATTTTGTAACCTAACCCTGCTTTAAACATCTCCTCAACTCACCCACCCACCCCCACTCCCCACCCCCCCGACCGGTCTGCTGTGTTCCCTGGTCCTCATGATGTTATATGATTACTAATATTCTTCAGTAAACCTCTGAGGCCTTCTCAGAACAGCTGGGCTTATACTCTGATTAAATTACACACTGGTGGACTCAGTCAGTTAGTGGCACTGAATTTTATTTAGGGGTATCAGAGGAAGGGAGGCTACGTGTACACGACATACATTTCAGCTTTTTGTTGGAAAATCATGTAATAATTTTCTTCCTCTTCTCAATTATGCATTACTTTGTGTAGGTCTATAAAAAAAATCCAATTGAAGTACATTGACGTTTATGGTTCTAATGTTAGAATGGTATAAAAGTACAGTAAGTGTGAGTAAATTTGGAAGGTGCTGTATAACAGCCTAAAACAGTGCGATGCACATAATGACACATTCTCCAAGTCCTGACACAAGGCAGCATGTGGCTATCACTGTAGGCAGCAGGCATGTTGGTCGCTCTCCGCTTGCTCCGGGCAATCCAACAGAGCAACCCAGTTTCCACGGCCGGGCTGAATAGCCAAACAGAGCTTGCTCTTAATCTATCGAATGGAACGGAAATTTAATCTCAAAATAAACCATGTTTTGGTTTTTGTTTCTTGTGGCCAAAAGAGTTCAAACAAACAAATGTTTGAAGCATATTCATTCTTAAATGAAATGTTAAAAAAAAAAACCTTGGAAAGTGCTTTTATAGTAATAGCATGAAAATGAAACATGTCAAGGGTTACAGTCATTTACTAGAGTATTTCAAAATGAAAGCCCTGCTCTGTAAATCTTGCTCTGCTATTACATTTACATTTAATCATGCATGGAAAGTAGTTGAGGACTCAGACGCTACATCTTGAATTATATGAGAAAATGTACTTCAGTTGAGTATGGACTCATGAGCTATAAACTCATCTGCACTAGACTTAATCTAGTCACTTGTGTGATATTAAAGATCATGCTGCTGGTATCAGTTTTGGATGTCGATTACGCCCAACCTCTGGTTGTTGTTCTGAGAAGGAGAATTGTCCATCAGCACCATGAAAGAAAAGTTTGGTTTCAAATATAGATTTGCAGAGCTAAACAGTGTTTTGGTACCATAAGGGTGAAGTGATGCATGTCCAGCACAAATTACAGAAAAAAATGTCCTTGTCTAAAATATATACAGTGAAATAAAAAAGGCTTTTGCCCCCTGTACAGATCCAAACTAACCTGGTCCTATGTGTAAAGGTGTCCTTGTTAAATCATGAATTGACTGATTAACAACACACTTTTGGATCTCAAAAAGCAGCACATAATGCCCCGATTTAAAAAAAGAAAAATCAAGAACGAATAAGAAGTTGTTGATATAATATATAATATTATATTATATATTATATCAATTATTATATATTATTATATAATATATAACATATAATATATTAATATATTATATATTATTATATAATAATATACGACTCATCCAGGAGGTCACAAAAGAACCAAGAACATCATCCAAAGCAACGCAGCCCTCACTTAAGCCCACTCAGTGTGGCTCGACTGAGCTCTAATCGGTTATTAGGGTTTTCTATTAGTAATTTGGTACCAGCCCTTTTTTAATATTTATTTGGCTGGGGTTCCAAGCGTGATGAGTAGCAGCAACATTCTCCGTTTATTTTGGGTTTTTCTGTTAGTACTTTGTTAGATATTTCCTGTAGGTTTTCATTCATGTTTGTTAGTCTCTCTCAGCCGCCCTGCAGTTAAGCTCACTAAGTCCACCCGCTGCCTTCTTATCAGACTCGTGCTTGTTGCCTGTTTCCCCTGCTATTTATGCTTCTAATTTCTCTTTGCTTCTTGGTGGTTTATACTGTTTTGCTCATGTATTTGTGCCAGTGCTCCATACCTCATTCTCCTTATGCTTGCCTGTACCTTGTCTTTTATTTATAAAAAAAATTCTCAACTCACCATGCTGCACCTGCCTGCCTGTCTGCAATTTCCGTCCAGAAAATGGTTACCTATGTGCTTCCATTATGATTTTCTATTTTATGTGATCATACTGGTGTAAGGAGTCAATAGTTCCACTTAACCATTTGCCATTGACATTAATGTGCATTGAACGCTCATTTTTAAGGAAAGGTCACCTAAATAAATAAATTTTATTACTGGGTGAAGTCATCACACAAACGACTATTCTTGGATGTGCCAGTGCAGAAGCTGTACTCTTTGGTGATAGTAATTTTCTATTAAGGAATTTTGTGCTATGCTAGCCTGTTACTGGGCTAGTGGTTAATGCGATTAGATTTGTTTTAACCAACTTTTTCAGGGTTCATAATTCTGTTGACCAAATCATAATAAAACCAAAAGTCATTCATCCAACTGTTTGCCTTTGTAATATGTGCAAAACAAAATTAGAGACATTTGTAAAAGACACAAAAGTTTATCATCACAATTCATAGTTATATACAATGATACATGTTTGGGCTCAGGGCTGGGAAGGCAACAAGAAGATTTTAAGATCTGCAGCAACACGAAACTCCTGCATAAACCTGCACAGAGTTGTGATTTTGACTCCAAAAAGATGTCCCATACTGCTGTACTCTGAACCAATAGCTAGCTTCCACGGTGCAATGGCCTCTCTCTTCCTTAAGGGCACACATTCACTGAAAGTTGTATCTTGTCACTCCAGAGCTGGATGAAGGCTTATTGTGTATATGACCACAATAGCAAGCTAGCATTGGGTACCATTAGCTTACCCTCACACATACTCTTAGGTAGCTCATACCCTTTGGTTTGATATCATTCTATGAGCCCAACACTCTCCTGTACTCCCTAATCCAAAGTGTTTCATTCTGCCGCCTGCAGCCTTCTCTGGCTCTGTTTTACTTTGAGTCTGTCAAAATGCCATACACTAAGCAGCAGGTTTACCATTGCTTTCATGTGGTTGTGTTTGTGTCACATACAAACACAACAACACACATGACATCCATGGGAGAGTTCTAAGGTAAAACCACTGCTGACCAAAAAGAACACATAGGCCATCTCACATTTGCCAGAAACATCTGGATGACCCCAAAGAGTTTAGGGAAAATATTCTATAGACCGTGGCTGTCCAGCTCCAGTTCTCCCGGACAACTGATTTGAACTACCTCCTCAGCAAGTACTGCTGAGGCCTGGTAATGAACCATCATTTGATTTAGGTGCGTTGAACCAGGGAAAGAACTAAAACAGGCAGGATACCAGTCCTTGAGATTGACGAGACAAAGGTAGAACTTTATGGAAGGTGTGCATCCCATTACATTTGGTCTAAAACCAACACAGCATTTCAGATAAACAATGTCATACTAACAGTTAGATGCGGTGGTGGTAGAGTGATGGTCTGGGGTTTCTTTGCCTTTTCAGGACCTGGACAATCCCTAAATGATGGAACCATGAATTCTGCTTTCTACCACAAAATCTTATAGAAAGATGTCTGGCCTTCACTTCATGACCTTAGGCACAAGCATACTTGGGTTATGCAGCTGTTTCAAAACACACCAGCAAGCCCAACTTTGAATTGTTAGAAAAAAAAGCTTTTGGAGTCATCTAGTCAAAGTCTAGACTTAAATTAAATTAAAGATGCTGTGACATGACCTTAAACAGGGCACTCACGCTCAAAAGCCCTCCAATTTAAAAACAATTAAGAAGAGCGGTCCTCCACAGTCATGTAGAAGGTTCATTACAAGATATCAGCAACACAGCCCACCAAGGATGGCACAATTATTTGGTTTGGTAGACTATCGCTGTTTTACATAGGGCCAGGTTTGTTTTAAATATGATTTTTGTGTTTACTCAGGTTATCATTGTGTGACATAATAATTTGTTTGATGATATAAAACACAAGTGTGACAAAAAAGCAAAAACCTGCAATCTGTAGGGAAGCAAATATTTTCCAGGAAAATATCTTAGGGGACCTGCCATTAAGAGTTATTGAAGTTTACAGAGCTGGATAGGTTTAAAGATTATCCCAAGGAGTTCAGGAACGGATCAGGTCAAGGTTACACAAACAGGATCAAATGGAAGAACATCTAATTTTTATGGGTTCTTCCAAAAAACACATCTTTCAGATTATTCAGCATGCAGCACTGCTGTTATTTGGACAGAAAGATCTGACTTTGCATTGTATGGGAAGCATAAAGCGCTGTAAGGATTCTGATTACTGATTCATTGATATTTATCAAAAATCATAATTAAAGATCATAATTCAGAAAATTTATTTCTTAACCAAAAATCATTACTTACGAATAGAAATCCGAGATGTCCTCTGATGTTGTGATTATGGGCTCAAAGCCCTTAATAGTTACAATTAGTCATTTATCATTAATAATTGATAATTCTTAACCAAATCCACTAAATGTCACTTTTTAATTAACCGTTTCACCGAAGGTGGGGGAACTTTGACCTTATTTTGACAGATAAATCACTCTTGCACGAGATAAACAAACGCTTCTCTTATATATATATATATACAGGGGTTGGACAATGAAACTGAAACACCTGGTTTTAGACCACAATAATTTATTAGTATGGTGTAGGGCCTCCTTTTGCGGCCAATACAGCGTCAATTCGTCTTGGGAATGACATAAACAAGTCCTGCACAGTGGTCAGAGGGATTTTAAGCCATTCTTCTTGCAGGATTGTGGCCAGGTCACTACGTGATACTGGAGGAGGAAAACATTTCCTGACTCGCTCGTCCAAAACACCCCAAAGTGGCTCAATAATATTTAGATCTGGTGACTGTGCAGCCCATGGGAGATGTTCAACTTCACTTTCATGTTCATCAAACCAATCTTTCACCAGTCTTGCTGTGTGTATTGGTGCATTGTCATCCTGATACACGGCACCGCCTTCAGGATACAATGTTTGAACCATTGGATGCACATTGTCCTCAAGAATGGTTCGGTAGTCCTTGGCAGTGACCCACCCATCTAGCACAAGTATTGGGCCAAGGGAATGCCATGATATGGCAGCCCAAACCATCACTGATCCACCCCCATGCTTCACTCTGTGCATGCAACAGTCTGGGTGGTACGCTTCTTTGGGGCTTCTCCACACCGTAACTCTCCCGGAGGTGGGGAAAACAGTAAAAGTGGACTCATCAGAGAACAATACTTGTTTCACATTGTCTACAGCCCAAGATTCGCGCTCCTTGCACCACTGAAACCGACGTTTGGCATTGGCATGAGTGACCAAAGGTTTGGCTATAGCAGCCCGCCCGTGTATATTGACCCTGTGGAGCTCCCGATGGACAGCTCTGGTGGAAACAGGAGAGTTGAGGTGCACATTTAATTCTGTTGTGATTTGGGCAGCCGTGGTTTTATGTTTTTTGGACACAATCGGGGTTAGCACCCGAACATCCCTTTCAGACAGCTTCCTCTTGCGTCCACAGTTAATCCTGTTGGATGTGGTTCGTCCTTCTTGGTGGTATGCTGACATTACATTACATTACATCTCAAAGACTTGCTGTCTTGGTCAGAGATGCGCCAGCAAGACGTGCACCAACAATTTGTCCTCTTTTGAACTCTAGTATGTCACCCATAATGTTGTGTGCATTTCAATATTTTGAGCAAAACTGTGCTCTTACCCTGCTAATTGAAACTTCACACTCTGCTCTAACTGGTGCAATGTGCAATCAATGAAGACCGGCTACCAGGCTGGTCCAATTTTGCCATGAAACCTCCCACACTAAAATGACAGGTGTTTCAGTTTCATTGTCCAACCCCTGTATATAATATATATATACTATATATATATATATATATATATATATATATATATATATATATATATATATATATATATTTATTTATTGAAACCATATAGGGCTGTTACACTACTATACTGGTCCGAAAACCTTCACCTAGCAAACAAGCACTATTCTACACAAAGAGGTTGAAAATGACTACTTAAAAATAATAAAATAATAATAAAAGAAAATATATGCACATTGAGTGTCTATGAAGATCAAACCAGCAGTTTATGGACAAAATGTGCAATTTGAGTTAACTTGGAAAGAGAAGCCTTCCTGGTGTGCTGATGTCTTAATTTTCGGCGATCAGCTGGCAGACGGTGGGCTGCGCCCTTAGCCACTAGCAGCTGATCCAACTTCTAACTCCTGGCTGATTTGGGATCAGCCTGACAAAAACACACGCACCTTGCTGATCGCATTTGCGCTGCACGATTAAGGGCACTTGCACAGCAAATCAAACACTCAGCATAAAACACTTCAATCAGTATTGCATGCAACAAGGTGATACCTTGAATCAACTACTGGTGATTCTAAAACACTTTAACTGTGTCTCATCCTGCCCAGACCTCTAAATGCACCTATCCAATTTAATATAAAAAAAAAAGAACGAAATTTCTTTGACGTTGATTTCTTCTCTTCTGAGAAGGAGGATGTGTAGGTCTGAAGGAGAAAAAAGGGGGGAACCAGAGTGACACCCATCCGTGTTCAACTCAAAAACGGTAAATTTCTCATCAGTCCAAAACGGGAAAAATATGAGAAACCGTTGCAGTCGGCTGAATCAACAAGGGGAAACTCCTCTCCTTGGAAATAAAACCTCTGTGGGTTTCCACCTGCGGTGTGGGCGGGGTCTTCAATCGGTATATGAATCTTCTGACATTCTTTTATCAGACAGAATTTCAGCTTTTAAGCTCTTCCAGGAATGGCCATGTGGAGGAAAAGTTCGCCTGCGAGTTTCTGTCGCTCCAGATATCCGTCTCCTGTCCTGTGAGACACGCTGGAAATGGCAACAAAAATTTATTTTCCGCGGGTTTTATAATCCCAGGTGACGTCAGAGCTGCGACATCTGTTGAGCTGCGCATGTCAAACTACGCAGGCCAGCTGGTCTATCCCGCCAAAATGGATGACCTCAACAGCGCTCTGCACTGCAAAAACAGGTCAGATAGATATAAGAACATTTGGGAGGGCAGCAGATCGAGAATTGTTAGCATTTTGAGCATTGTGCTTGCAATCATTGGTAAAACTAAACTAATTTTTAAAGATATTGAGTAATGTCGTCTGTATTCACAGAGTGTTAACAGCAGACATTCTAAAAATAAGTTAGGGACGTTTTTTTTAAAAGGAGAATATGCTAAATTTCTCACAGATGGCTGACCTGCAGCTGTCACAAACATGCTTTGTTGTTCCTAAAAGTCTCAAAAACTCCAAAAGCTCACTTCTCACTATTTCCTCACAACGGTGAAATATTCATGTTAGTGTGAAGTGTCTGTGCGGTATCACACTGCATCTGTGTCTCAGAGTTAATCAGTTTGCCATTTGACGGAGAAAGCCCAATCTGTGAAATCCGCATGATGTTTAATTGCAGAACAAAATGCAATGTAAAGAAATTTGTGCCAATGCAAAGAAAAACTGTAATTCTAGTCCACACTTCGGTAGAGAATGCTTCATGTTTATCTGTCTATCTCTATGTGAACTGAATATTTCACATATTAACTACATCCAGTTTCAGCAAAATAACTTATGTCAGCACTGCTTATGAAAGCACATACAATGCAGCAGGCAGCAAGATGGTGTCCAGGCGAGAGTATTCTGACAATGAAAAATCATTTTGATGAGGAGGGAAAACAAAGGCCACCTCTGAACATGTAAACGATGCCAATCTAAAAAGTATTAGCCATTTTTTATTAAAGCAATGGTTTGTGAGTCAAACAAACACTATAATTCTACCAAGACTCTGATAATACAATATAGTAGTTTGCAGAAGTATGAACCTTATTAACATTTTGTCTCTTTGCATCCACAAACATTATGACTTTATTGAGACTTTAGGTGGAAGTAGAAGGGATTTTATGTTTTGCTTACAGATATAAATGTGAAACATATGTAGCACATATATTCGGATTCAACCCTCTTACTCTGATACTAAATACCACCAAAACCAATGAAATTAGTAAACAGAGTAAAATCCAGCAATCCAAGGAAAACAGCAGACATGTCAGAGAAAAGATTGCAGAGATGTTAAAAGTAGATGGGCAATATGGACTTTAAATTTAATCACAATATTCTGTGGAAAATCTCTCAATGATGATTAAAGTGATAACAAAAAGAGATAGAAAGCGCTATGACTGATTGTCTCTGCATACAGTGAGAGCCCAAAAACACAAATACAGCTCTCATTCATTATCTATCAGGTTACTCCAGTACACCATCTATATTTAGTATGGCAACTGTACTGCTTAGCAACAAACAATAATTGATTTTAAGCATGTTTTTAATGTATTGATATTTATTGATGCTCTCATGGAATCGACGGTGGCAAATTTGTGAAATTAACGATCTCTACTCTGATAAACAATATATCAATCTGAGAAGTTAAGTCAAGTCAAGTCAAGTCAAGTTTTTCAGCAAAAAGGCACTCAAAGCGCTGTACATGAGGAAAAACACCACAATGACACAGAAAATCAAACACAGAAAAACAAATCAAATGACATTAATAATCCTTGGGAGTTTACGGGTGGGAGCTGGTTCTAATCCTATCTTTCTAATAGAGGTAATTCGCTCATTAAGTCCTCTGTGGTAAGGAATTCATCCTGTGCTAGAAGAACAAGGATAATATTAATCCTTGAGGTCGCTGGTATGAGGCAGTTATGGTCCCATCCTTCAAATAATAACATCATGGGCACTCACTGAAGTCTAAGTAGAGAAGCTGGGTCACTGGTATAAAACAGTTTTAGTCCAAACGTTTTAAATACTAATAATGTTTGGCTTTCACTGGTATGAAATAGTTGTAGTACAATCCTTCTAAGAAATCTAAAAATCTCTGGTCATTGGTGTAAAAACAGCTTTAGTCCAAATTTTCAAATACTAGTAATATTTGGCTTTTGCTGGTAATCCTTCTGAGAAATCTGAAAATCTATGAAAGTGATGAAATCACACATTTAGGTAAAGTAAGATAGGAGGGGAAAAAATCATATTTCAGACTATTCTTAGCAGAATACAGTCTGAAGTAGTACAAAAAACCCCAGCAGGGGTAAGCAACACACACATAAGTAAAGATTTAGCAAAGCTACGGTGGAATCTTGAGGGTGCGAATATATAAGTCTGAGTGTGTTTGCAAGAATTAGACTGTCAACACTGATAGAAGCACCATAGTCCTTGAGAAGAGAGCTGGAAGTTTTATCAATCGACCGCATAGTCCTATCAGCACACAGCTGGTAGGGGAGTGCTGGGGAAGAGCGTCATGTTTATATAACATCCAAGAGATATTTTGTCGATAGCCAGTTAACAGAAGTTGCCAAGGCCACATTGGGGCGCCGGATTTAGAAAAACAATAAATGTTGTGGTTCAGGCAGTTGTGAATTTCCAACTACCTTAAGAGTTTTACTGGTATGTCTGAATTGCGAGTCCAAATAGCCAAATTTCTGATACTTTCCGCAGATCTCGAGCGTACAACTTCTCCAAGATTATATCCTTTAACCTCTGAGTCCAACTGCTGCCAGGCTGCGATTCTGTTCAAGAATCGTGTCCAGCTTGCGATTCTGCTCTCTTAACATTTCAGTCTGAGTGTTGATTGCTCTACAGAGTCAATCCATCATCTCAGGCAGCTTTTGAATGCTTTGAACAGCCGCCCACGTTTTGCGAATCACTCAATAAGCCAGGTAACCACCAACTCCAAAAAGCAGAAATCCTGTTGTCAAAAGTCCAAATATGTACACATTCTCTATTTCCTTGACCGACATCGTGGTCAGGCACACAATCTTCCCATGCTGCCAAGAATCCATTGTGTATCGAGAGAAGAATGTCCCGTCTGGACAAGAGGGTTCTCCTTTACCCTGTCTTCCCGTCGAAAAAATTTAAACAATTATGTTTAGAGACCAGCTGACCAAATCCATAATTTACAAGTTTGGAGGATATGCAAAGCGAGGCTCTGAGAAAAATACAGACAAAAAGCAGAAGCAGGGATCAGCGGGGAGGGAGGGAGAGAAAACGCGTGTGTCTTCCACCGAGAGAAAGAGAAAAAAAAAAAAAGAAGCCAAAAAGGGCATGTTAACTGTGGAGGAATGGCAGAGATCAACAGTTCAGGTGGGAAAATATGTTGACAATACAGCTACTACTCATGCACTCCACACATTTGGACTTTTTGGAGAGAAAGAAAAAAGCTATTCTTGAATGAAAACCATAAGAAGTCAGGTTCACAGTTTGCCACAAGCCATGTAAGGGACGCAACAAACCTGTAGAAGAAGGTGTTCAGGTCAGGTGAGACCAAAAGGAAACCGTGAAACATAGTGGCGGCAGTATCATGCTGTGTGATGCTTTACTTCATTGAAAAAGAAGCTGGACAGAGTTGATAGAAAGAAAACCTGTGAGAGAGACTGCAAAAGACTTTTGAGACATGGGCAGGGGGTTAGTTTGCAGCACTACAACTGCTCTAAACAGGTGGGCGACATACAAATAGGGCACTTCTAAAGTTTCTTTCTAAAGTAAGAAAACCACCAATATTACCTTTCATTTCACATTTATGCACTGCATTGTGTAGGCCTATCACATACATTTCATTCAAAATACAATTAAGTTTGTGACAAAATTTGAGAAAGTTCAAGCAGTATGAAGGAACTGCAAGGAAGTGTGTGCTAGTTATTGAGGCAACAACAACAAAAACATCTCAAATGAAGCATGTCTGGTGTTTCACTTAAGTTAATAAATCCTCTGGGTCCTACATAGTTAATTAGCTCCTCTATTCGTAGATAACACTGACCTATTTGTCCAGTGTTTATGGTATTCCTGGAGAGAAGGGACAATTTTGGCTCCGCATGCCAGATTGTTAAAACAATGTCAAAGACTTACTGCTGACTTATCCCATAGAACTTATCACTTCACACAGTTACATAACAGTCAATGGCTTTAAGGTTCCTGTTCTGCTCCCTGTGGTAAAAAAAACATATTTCACAATGTGGTCACATGTCATCTTGATAACGACTTTTATACAAAGTGCTTTCATAAAAAGTGGATGAAACCTTTCCATCTCCTCACCGACCCTTTGAGTGCACATAGAAATGTGGATTTACACCCCTTTCAGTTGAAGAGAAGCAAGAAATTTGTTCTCATCAAAATCCACTGGACACAACACTTTATTTTCAGCACTTTCTGGGTATCATGCTAACTATTCTAGATACCTCCATTACAGTATGCCATACATAATACAGATTCAGTGTCTCATTTCAGTTTTTTTTAAAGTAGTGCTGCTTTGTCATCACATGGGTCAGGTGCAAAAAGGATCCATATTTAGCTGTAGTTTTTGGAAGCTGCTCTGCATTACAGGGTTCAATTACTGAGATAAAAGTGCAGAATACAATACAGTATGATGTGCATTTCCCTTCAGGTGCCGCAGTACCTATACCTATAGTTCTTATAGCAAGGTAATGATACAAAACTGGCTTCATGCCCCATCTCCTTGTTTGTCTACCAAAATATTCATAAATCAAAGAACAATAAAAAAAAACTGCAGGAACCCAAAAATGCCATAAACCCCAATGTAACGCTAATTGATGTCAGTTTATATAGCAGAGGATTGTGTGGGCACAGATGATGTCCTGGTACACAGATTTCTGTTTATTACCCTGTTGCATTGTGTGAAAAAGCCCCCATCAGCACACCATCACCTCCCCAATAAAAGTCTATTAGGTCAGTTTGACTTTGCTCATGCAAATTAGCCTTTAGAGGATAAAAGGGGAGACAGAGAAGAGCCTGACACAAGTCTGATATGACCAAAACCATATCAGACTAAATGCATAAATTATCAATAGGGGTAAGGGTTGAATTGGAATTAACAACTGTATAAACAAGCTAAATAACTTGCACAATAATGTAAAACTTTATAAACCTTAAAAATGTATTCAATTTTATTCATTTTAAAAAAAAGGATAACTTGTCAAGCTTTAGAAATATTTGCTCTATGCATTTTTTTATTTCATCATGTTTAAAAAAACCCACAATACATTTTATGTTTTGGTATTAGTGAATAAAAAGCTTCAAATCGTAAAAATAAGCAAAATAATATAGATTATTGGGTATCTTAGGGCGGTTACAGATAAGTAAAATTAATAAAGGCAGCCACCAGTTAAAAAATAGAGCACATAATTTGCATCCCACAAATAAACGAATAAAGAGAACAGCAGTTTGCAGCAATGATGTCATAACAATCCTACTAAAACACGTGCTATACTATGCAGACTGTCTGTCTGCACTGATGAAGAACTATTTGAAATGCTTCAATTGATATCAGCCTGACCTATTTTTTGATTAATTCAGCTGAGATATTTGACCAGTTGGGGGCAGTAATAGACTGTGTATCGACCACTGAACCTTCATCTGTAGGAACACTGTGAATCCTTTATCGAAATACACACACGCTGTCTAAAATGGGATGGGATCTTAAGTGCATCACCTACTTCATGAACATGAACAGATGATGTTTAACAAATGTGTCAAGATAGGAAAAAGTGTAACAGACGTTTTAGTCAGAGATTTCATGTATACACTTTAGTATAGTGACGTAAAGCATGAGACTCTATGTTATAGGTGCGATTATTGGGATTACAAATTTTTTACATTCTACTTCAGAACGTAAGTCTTCTATCATAATTGATTTGCTCTAGTTTCTTCGGGAAGTATATTTAGATCTTTTTCTTTAACGGGGACATATCATGCTTTTAAACCCTTCCTTTTCACACTTAAATCATTCAGTTGTGGTCTACAGTACAGACCAAAAGTTTGGACACACCTCATTCAAAGAGTTTTCTTTATTTTCATGACTATGAATATTGTAGCTTCACACTGAAGGCATCAAAACTATGAATTAACACATGTGGAATCATATACTGAAAATATGTCTTATATTCTAAATTCTTCAAAGTAGCCACCTTTTGTAGGGATCAGGGGAACAGCGCTAGGCTGGTTTGAATCTTATCTGTCTGACAGATTCCAGTTTGTTCATGTAAATGATAAATCATCTTTAAACTCCAGGGTTAATTGTGGAGTACCACAGGGTTCAGTACTTGGGCCAATTCTCTTTACTATATATATGCTTCCAATAGGTCAAATTATCAGGCAGCATAGGATACATTTTCACTGTTACGCTGATGATACTCAGCTTTACTTATCCATAAATCCTGATGAACCCAACCAGTTAGATAGACTACAAGCATGTCTTGAAGATATAAAAACTTGGATGACTTTACATTTTTTGCTTCTAAATTCAGACAAGACAGAAGTTGTCGTCTTTGGACCGGAGTCTTTAAAAAAGAAACTGCTTAGTCAATGACTTAACCTGGATGGCATTAAATTGACCTCCGGTAATAAAATTAAAAAACCTTGGGGTATTTTGAAAAGGACATGTCATTTAAATCCCATATTAAACAGGTTTCTAGGATTTCCTTCTTTCACCTCCGGAACATTGCCAAAATTAGAAATATCCTATCCAGGAGTGACGCTACAGGAGGAGCCTTCCTCCCTCCCTGTTGGATGGAGTAAGGCGGAGTCAGGTTTAGCCCAAACCGGCTCAGTTATGGTTGAGGTGCAAACACACCCTCCATTTCTGCTACCTGTATGACCCCTTCTCTTTTCCAATGGTTATAATCAGTCTGACAGAGAGAGGTATCCCAATCCTTGTGGTTTTTAGTAACAATGACCATCAGTGGGACCCTTTGTGGGGTGCCTTGAAACGACATTGTTGAAAATAAGCGCTGTTTAACTAAATAATCTGAACTGAAACTTTCTGTGTAGTTTTGCTGCTATAGGCTTAGGCTGCTGGAGGACATAATGACCACTTTCACCCTCTTCGCTACATTCTCACACTACTCTCCAATATTGCATTATTTGCTGTTATTTCAGCTTTTAACTTTGTTCTCTCTCGTTTCTCTTCCTAGAAGAGGAAGAAAAATTGCTGATTCGTGAAAGTCATAACCTGAAAGTCTATCACCTTGTTTACCTGTTCCGCAGCAAATACTGTGACATAACAGAAATAGAGAAAAAAACGATACCCAGAAAGTGTGCAAAATAAGCAAAAATAAGTAATAGAGAATAGAGAAAACTAAACAAATTGAAAATATGACCTAAACAAAATATAAAGATATCTACGCAGCACCTGGAGAAACTAAATTAAACTTTTCTGCAGTCCGACAGACTCCAAGTATGAATTATGCACGATATGTCCCCTTTAATATCTAAAGACTTCCTACCTCAAACCTTACTTTGCCTTCTAATTATAATCATTTGGCCACAGATAAGGTAAATGTACATTCTTTACTATTCCTTTTGTGTCACATTGATTTATTAACCACTAATAAATATGGATATGGATGCCCAGAACATGATAAGAAAAAAGAAAGCTGAAACAATCTTGAATGCCTTCTTGTTTACTTCCTGCTGCAGAGCACATCATGTGCCTCGTATAAATGAGTTGGCACTGCAGCAGCGAAACAACTGCTGGAGATTGTCAGCTCATATATGAATGTGTCATAAGAGCTATTATGCTTGCTACTTTTACATGTGAAAGGGAGAAAATCATGTGAGGAGAATGAAAGCAGTGTTTTTTTCATAAACCTGTGAAAGTTTCTTTTAAAGTGATTATTTCCACTGCTTTTTAAAAAAATTGCCAAATGTGAGCGTGAACATGTGCTGTGTGTATATTCAGACATAGAACCATGCTTGATGATGGCTGATGCAAGGATAAGGATAATGAGCCTTAGGAATTCAGGATGTGCTGGCAGTCAAGGTCTCTATCCTCCACTCTAAGTGTCCTCAGAGTAAACACCATGCATCCTGGAGGTGTTTTTCTTCATTTCACAGTACTGTCTGTTTGTCCTGTCTGACTCATATATCTATGTACTGTATCTCCACATGTGTTTCTGCGGTGCTGGAGGGCGGGCAGACTGCCCCGTCGACCAATGCGTGAGGACCAACTATGGTTGTTGTGGGTAAATGCACACACCTGGGGAGGGGGAGAGTGAAGGTATAAGAGGTTGTGGTGTTTGCTGTAATTTAGCTGAACAAATGAGGGGAGGGGCAGCATTTACATTCATCACAGGGGCTCAATGCCTCAACTCACATGCCGTGTGAAAGAAAGGAGAACAGTGCATCTGAGATACAAAAAAAAAACATACATACAGCAGGAGAGATGCAACCAGACAGAATGGGGTTGAGCACAGAAATCTTTTCTCTGTTTCTTGATTCTTTTTTTTTACCTCAAGGAATGTTTTCCTAGTTAAGAACCTAAAAACAAGATGCTTCATTTACAAAAAAGTAAGCAAATATGAGGGTTGATTTATGCGTAATGACACCAGGTATAAACAAACAATGCAGTTGCCAGATTGCTCTAGAAGAATAAAAACTGCTGGGAAAGTTACACCAGTGGCTTCATTGTGTTTGTTAAAATACACACAAAAACTAAAAACTGTTCTCTTACATTAAAGATTTATGATCCAACGTATTCATACCTTTTGAACTTTTTCACATTCCCACAATAAACTTAAGTGTATTTTATTGGGATTATAGGGGATAGGCCTAACAAAGTCGACCAAAACATGGAAGTGGAAGGAAAAGGGTACGTGGTTTTCACAAATAAAAATCTGCATGCATTTGTTTAAGTCCAGTCGATGTCAAACCACCTTTCACTGCAATTACAGCTGCAAGTCTTTTAGGATATACATATGCCAGCACTGCAAATCTAGAGAGTGAAATTCTTGACTATTCTTCTTTGCATATTTGCTTTTTCAGTATTGCCCTGCAGTTAGCTCCATCCATCTTCCCATCAACTCTGGACAGCCACTCTTCCTTACAGGTTAGATTTGGGGACTTTATGACTAAAGGTTTACATGTCATTAGATTCTTCCACCTGAGCTATGGATCTCTGCAGCTCCTCTGGGGGTTACAATGACCCTTGTGAGCACCTCTCTAATTAATTCTCTTTTTGCATGGCAGTTTAGGTGGACTAGGTGGAATAGGTAAGATGTGTGTGTGTGTGTGTGTGTCATACGAATATCATACAAATACTGTATGTTTAGATTATGCTTACAGGCAGTTACGGCAACCTGCAGGTTCATGCATGTGTGTTTCTGCAATGTGTCTTACTGCAAGTGGCTCTGATGAGGCCATCTTGGCTGAACACCAGTGAATAATTAAGTGAGCACATCACAGTCTTGCGGTTTCCTACAACTACATCTCATCCTCTTCCATCTGCCATTTTGTCTTCTTTACATACTTTTCCTCCACATCCTTGTTTCCTCCTTCCATTTTTTCTAAATGTTTTCTCTCTTTCTGCCTATGCCTTCTGTTTTTTCTTCAATGGGAACAGACTAGGTGATGGTTTCTCCGCACAGAAAGGGCAGACAGAGATAGGACACCCTTAGAACAAACACATTGGCAGCAATTATAAAAATATTACAGTACTACACATGAAGACTTTGAACTTTGAGAGATAACAAGTCTTAAAACTGCGTTTATAGTTGTATAGATGTTTGTTGTTTGTGTTGGTAAGTGATGCAACATAGGCTACATAGTAAAAAAGCAAAAGGGTAATATTTCAGCAGTCATCGTAACAGCAAAAAAGAATTAAAACAACAAAAAATTTATTTGACAAAATAAAATTCTGTGTCTTTTTATGATCACAATAGTTTTTTGCTTGTATTTTACATTAAGGTTAGGTAAGAGTAATATTAAGTCCTTTATTTTATAATGGCATCAAAACATCAATCATCCTGAAATAATTAATAATGTGATAAAAGGCGTTTTTTGCAAACTGATGATGTTCTTTTCCTGAAAGGTGTTAGTTTTACTCAAAATGTAATGAGACGGACTCCTTCCAAAAATAATCTCACTTTTGCCTCGTCAGACCACAGAATATTCCCAAAAAAAACTATTTTTGGCAAAGATGAGATGGACATTGTGTTCTTTTTGGTCAATCTGTTTTTCATTGTTGGACCTTGAAAACAGACCTAACGGAGGCAAGTGAGCCCTGCAGTGTGTTAGACGTTTTGGCTTCTTCTGTAATCTCCTGGACGAGTAGTCCGTGAGCTTTTTATTTAGCTTAGGTAGGCTGACCACTCCTAGGAAGGTTCTCTACTGTTCCATGTTTTCTCCATTTATATACAATGGCTCTCACTGTAGTTTAGTGGAGTCCCAGAGCCTTAGAAATGTGTTTGTATCATTTTCCCTTCTGATAGATGTCAGTCTATTAGTTTCACATCTGTTCTAGAATGTACTACTTTTTGGAATCTTTTAGCCTACTTCTTGTTGTCACACAGCTTTTATTAAATTGATTTTTGATTATACAGGTCAGGAAGTAATGAGGCCTAACCACAGTTACTTAATGATTCACAAAGGGGCGGCAATTATAGTTAAGTAGCGCTCTCTTTTCCCCGCATGGTGCTGTACACTGCTGGTCAGCTACCTAAAAAGAGGGGACAACATCTTTTCCTGACTCACAAAAAGGAGAAATTTGTTTGCAAGTATCTATGGTTGTCAAAAACACAGGCAGTTGTTGTATAGAAACTAAAGAAGAGCAACTGTTTACTCTTTTAAAGATAACTGTTGCCAAAGTGCAATGGAAAAGCTACAAGGTGGCATGTCTGTCAAGCAGTTGGCTGCAGGCTGACTAATTATACTCAGATTTACAACGAGCAGAATTTGCGAAGCGCAGAAAGATAATAAGGTTTAATATTTTGCGATACATGCACTTGAAATCTACTAACGCATTTAGCAGGAGTTTATCCTACATTTTGTTTTTACTCAAGATTATCATACATAGGCCATGCCTACTCCTACTCTGAAGTGGCAGCTCTACAGGATTGTGCAATTTGATATTTTAGTTTTGAGTTTTAGCTTCTTAGTCAAATCATGTCCAAAATTAAAGATGTCAGACAATGGCTCAAAATAAAAGCAACACATGTTAAGCTTCTCTCATCACCTTTGATTGATGCTCTGAGCCACATTCTTACAGCGAGGATGCAGTGAAATCTCGCTCGGCTGTTTCCTCGCAGGAACACAGTGGGTGTTGTTGAGCCAGATTCTGTCACAGCTTGTTAGCTACATTGCCACTGTCCGTCAGTGGGAATGAGAGGTTTAAAAGTGGTCAGACGGGACTTGTTGGGGTGACTAAAGGGGGAGATAAAGGTTAAAGAGAAAGATGTGAGGGGAAACATCCTTTTCATGCCACATCACAAAGCTTTGGCGCAGTAATGAACTAGTCCTAATTATTAGAGAAAGGCAAAGATGAGGTTAAAATGGGTGCGAGCAACGGGTTGTCATGATGGTTGTGAATGTGATGATCAATGTAAGAAGCACTGGAAAAGTAGTAAAGAAGTAATGAAAAAAATTAAAATTCTGAGACTATAGTAAAAATAAAGAAAAGGGATAAGGAGAGCAAATGAGAGGAAAGGAGAACGTAAAGAGGTGTCTTGTGGGATTCAGGAGATGTGAATGGACGGCTAAGAATGAGAAGAGGTGTTTGGTCTAATAGCATGGGGACAGGTGGAGAATTGAGGAATGCGTTATGGGTTTATGATGTTCAAGGTCCTTATTACACTAAACAAATTCCCTAAATTCAGCTGGCATTTAAACATGACTGAGCAGAAATAATGTAAGCCCATCACTGTAAATAGATTTGTTGTCATATTTGGTTAGCAATTGCACCCAAATGCTGACGGAACCAGAGGAGAAGAAGTGAAGACTATTTTAATTATAACAAAGGCAAAAAACGTATGCAACTGCAGGAGAGGAACGGGACATGGAGTATAATGAAGACACAGGAGATAAGACGGGGAACCACAATCATGGCATTGGAAGGTTTGAGTGTAGAACAAGAAGACTCAGAGATTTTAAATACTGAGGGAAGTGTGGAGAAAGGCATAAAATGCAGAAGAGAGCGATTAGGTGATAATAAGTAACAGCTGAGGCAGGAGGAAGGCAGGGGAGCTGAGGGAGGGAGACTAATTAACACAGAGAAACTGAATAGAGACATGAAGAAAACCCAGGGGAAAACTAACAGAGTTCTTACAGAAATAACTGAAATAAATGAACAAAGAACACAAGAATAGACAATGAAATGTATTCACAAGGGATAAACTACAAATAGCAACCACTAGAGCATATAAACGGAAATAAAGAAAACAGAGAAACAAAAGAATTCCAAAAAATCAAACACCTAAGGGTCATAACATTTGTAAGAAGAGATCACAACAAATATTTTCCTAATTTTGATCTTGATTAAAATTTTTCATATTTTTTCACATTTTAAACTCCAACACAAATTAATGCATAGTTGTGAAATGGATGGAAAACAGTACATGGTTTATAAAATCTCACTGAGCACTGTTCAATCAGTCATAAATGAAACAAGTATGGACATGGTGGTCCA
This sequence comes from Crenichthys baileyi, assembly GCA_036173005.1. Taxonomy (NCBI): domain Eukaryota; kingdom Metazoa; phylum Chordata; class Actinopteri; order Cyprinodontiformes; family Goodeidae; genus Crenichthys; species Crenichthys baileyi. The sequence goes on along the minus strand of JAHHUM010001859.1, from coordinate 46,791 downwards.
CTTAAACCCACAAGCCAGACAGGCAAAGCATTAATAAGAGAAGCAGCCAAGATTTCCATGGTAACTCTATTGGTACTGGAAATATCTGGCACAGCCCTTGTCGGTTCACTAAAGATGTTCGACATGTTTTATTTTCAGGCATGGGCACAGTTTATAATAAAAAATATCTAAACCTCAATATTGATAATTTTCAGTGGGCATATTGTTGTATAATCCAGGCATAAGCTTTAGAAAAAAACAAAACCGAATTAATTTCAGAATTTGCAAAATATTCTTTGTTTCCTGCTGACCAAAGAAAAAAACAAAAAAAAAATCATATTTTTTCATTTAATTTTCATGACTGAGACCTTGTCCACACGTAGGCGGATATCTGGGAAAATTAATAACCTTTTGGCCTTTCATCCACACACAAACTCTGTTTTATATCACTAAAAATGAATAATTCTGAAAACTCCGGCCAAAGTGGAGATTTATAAAAATTCTGTTTTTGAGCCTGCGCCTGTACATGATCAAACGGACTTTTACAGTTAGGAACATCACTGTCTGCGGCAAATATTGTGGCGCTGACGTCAAATGTGCGATCATTGTTTATAGACTCGGCCGCATGGTGGAGTAAAAATGAATGATGAACAATTCCCAATCAACACTATCTTGTGTTTTATCTGCTTTATATTCTAAAACTGTGTTTAAAAGAAGTTCAACTTATTTTTCTGTCCACACAAACAAACCTCCTGGCACCATGTTTTATACCAAACAGAAAGTCATGATTGTTTTGAAGGATTCTGATCGGCTGGCATAGGTTTCATTTTTGCAGTACACTGCCCCTTATGCGTCTGTGTATTGTGTTTAACACAACACACAGTGACGTATTTCTGTGGGTTGGTTTAGATGAAAACCTTTCTGAAAAACCTCACGTGTGTGCGATATTATTTTTAAAAAGGATGTAGGGGAGATATTTGTTTTTTTAAATACCATGCTACGTGTGTTCAAGGCCTAAGGTGTACCACAATTGTACAAAACCATGACTTTCAAACCCAAATACATACAGAATCGTGATTTTTGTGTACCCTTACCCCCCAAGATGCCATCCATCCAATCTGACAGAGCCTAAGCTATTTTGCAAAAAAATGTAATAAAAACTGTAGCTTGGAATCAGGGATGATGAACACCATTGCTCATTACACATTTATTAAATAATTTTTTTTTACTTTGTATCATTTTCCTTCCACCTCACACTAATGCACTAGCGGTCTAACACACAGGATCTCAGTAAAACACATTGAGGTTTGCAGTTGTAACTTGACAACATGTAAAAGATTTCAAAGGGGAATACAGTCATATTCAATAAATTAGAATATGCATTGCAGTGAGACCTGTTTGAGGGAGTAACTTTTAAAAATAACATTTTCCTTAGCTATAAGCGAAGATCATTTTAGGTAGAGGTTTGAAAAAAACTTGTGTCTTCAAAAGTACGTTTTGTGGCATGGCGCTGATGGTGTAGGGGTTAAGCGTGCAACTGTGTGCAGAGGCTGCAGTCCTCGAGGCGGCTGTCCCAGGTTCGAATCCCAGACCAGGCGACATTTGCTGAATGTCTCCCCCTCTCTTTCTTTCCTGTCTACCTACTGTCAAAATTATAGGCCACTAGTGCCGAAAATAAAAAAAAATCTCCCTATTTAAAAAAAAAAATTATTTGCTTTTCAGAAATATTAAATCACCAAAAATGTCCGCTTTCCCTTTTTGAGTTATGGAGTCTTTTAGGTTCTTAACATTTTTTATTTTTCTCTAAAATAACAACAACCAAGCACTCAAAAAGCTACATTGTCTTAATTTGCCAAAATTAGTGAGTGAATGAGTGAGTGAGTGAGTGACCCATTATTCTTTGTAAAGGTGTTGAGAACAGGAATAGATGAGATACAGCATAAAGCAAATTGCCTTAAATGGTGATGATATCTCCTCCACCACTGTTTTAAAAAAAAATCATCATTTGATAGGGGCAGCAGATTTTTGTGTGATCTTAAACAAAAACAGGTCTGTCTACAGCATTTCATTGTTAGTGATAGCATAGCAGCTCAAACTGGTGTGGATCTTCTGGCTTCATGGAGTCAGACTAAAGCAGTGTCTGATCAGTGATCAAGCACACATGTCAACCAAACCAGCTGCAACCTATCTGCTGGCAGTTCTTTATCACATTGTATTGTTATTTGTTGATCATTAACCTGGTCATATCTTGGGATGCCTCGTACTTCTGCAAACTGTCCGGAATATGGGGCATTGGATAAAAATGGCGTCCAGTTCAACTCGTCTAATGTTTCTGTGGGCTTTCTAAAAATAGCAAGATTTTTTTTACCAGCTAATTGGTCCAGATTTTACCTGTTATTATGTCTGGGAGGCATTTTGTAGCAATGTCTAGCATTTTATTGATGAATAAAATTCAATTCAATTCAGTTTATATATACAGCGGCAATTCACAATATGTCGTCTCAAGGGACTTTGCAAAGTCAATTCAATCGAATCACACAGATTTCAAGTCAGGTACACAGATTCCAATTAATCTAACCCATCAAACGGTGCAGTCAGATTCAGTTCATTGGTTAAAAGTATCAAGTCAGTGTTAAGCAAAGTTAAGCAATATCCTTCTCCATTATAGAAGTACAGTGCCTGTCAGAAATCCACATACACTCTTTGTGGGCATTAATCTGATGCTTTTAATGATGAATTTGAACCCCGTTTGTCCAGGGTGGGACGATCATTCTGTCAACAACAGATTAACAGATCAAATACCTCTATCAAAGCATCAGTGCAGATGTAGGTATGTGTTTGACCTTGAATGTTAAGTTTTGACTCTGTGTGGACTTGAGAAAATCCACGTCATTCATCTTCTATACCGCTTATTCCATAGTGGGTCACAGGGGAGCTGGTGCCTATCTCCAGCAGTCTACGGGCGTGAGGCAGGGCACACCCTGGACAGAACCTGTACACATCACCTAAAAAAAAATGAAATCCTACAAACATTTAGGTTTAAATTATTTGAATTTGTATAATTTACAAAGAAAATAATGGTTTGAGAAGGAAAGAAGAAAATGAAATGGAAAAGGCAGCTTAGGGAGAGTGAGTTGTGGAAGAGAAAGTTATAGAGGGAGCTAAACGGCCTGGGTAAATTGAGACCAACAGGGTTGGAAAATAGGACACATAAATTTAGGACTGGCAATATTTTTCTCCACATCTTCCTGTCTCCCTCTCTCTGTAGAATAGTCTAACACACACAGTAGGCCGTAACACTAACTAAACCAGGACAATGAAAAAGTAAAAAGAGACAAGTAAAATACGGGTATTGGAATTTGATCTGGTGGTGGTGTGGCTATACAGTCAGCACGACCATGAGAAAAATGCTATACTATTTGTCATGTAAAAAATGGATATTTCTTTATTTCTTGTGGGAATAAAAATTTTTAACTTCTAAAATTTCTCTTAAATCTGTTATAGACATATGGTTTGAGTATGGTTGTATCAGATGATGTCAACATTGTTATTTTCTTGTAGTAAGCCTTTGTTTTTTATTTTCATTTTCTTATGACCTTGTCACACTATTAAATACCTGTCTTGTTTTTCAATGGCGTATAAAGATACAGCAAGTAAATAACACTCCAGCATCACCTTCCAAAGCATCTGACACTGTGGCATATATGTAATTTGATCTCCAGTTTGATTTCCAGCTAACTCAGGCTGCTAGGAATTTTTTTGTGAACGTTTAAAAAAATCATATAGACGGCCAACATAGTGACACTGTAAATATTGTACACATTTAAACAAGTCCTACTTAAATGTCAAAGCAACAAGCAGATACTAAAATTACTTAATCACGTGCTATGATAGGCTGTGGAACAAAATCCCTTCACCTCGGCATTATGAATACTTTAAGTGGCTCCATTGTCAAGCCAGTCTAACCTACTTTCTGATTAATTCAGTAAAAATGAATCACATACCCCAAGTGACCAGACTTGAGGTCACTTGGGGTATGTACCAAGAAACATTAATTTTGTCATTCTTTTCCACTGTCACTACATGTATGCTTAGGAAGAGAGATTGTTGCAAAATTAACGACTCAGTGGAATTCACAGGGTTTCCTAGATAAATAACTTTTAAATTGGTAACATAAACTAAATTCGACTGGATCTTCACTATGGACCTACCAGTTCATTGTGAACTCTCCATTTGTTTGTTTACTGCCAGATCAATATGCATATTTAGTCCGGGTACCTTTCTGTTTTCTTCATGGGTTGTATGCTCTTTCTTTTAGAAGTTTTAACCTACCTGTGTTTCAGTCCTTACTCCCTGGTGACACTCTGTGTCCCAATAAAAGAAGGACGATGCGATCTCCACATATGTGCAAGGTTTCACACAAATACATTTCCAGGCCATTTCTACTGCAACTCAAAACCATGCACACAAACAATAAAAGAGATGCACCTATAAAGAGATGCAGGAAGAGTGCCTTATTGAGCACAGAAATTAATTATTGAAGTGAACAATTAAAAATGAATCTAAGGAGAATGGAACAAATAGAAGCAGTACAATAAAGATGGCACACTAAGAGGCACAAGCCAAAGGAACACTCACTTTAAATTCTCTTATCGTTTACAAATGCTACTAATTGCGACTGTTTTAGCAAGGACATGGCACTGCCAAGCTGAACAGCATATTACATTAATAGAGTACAGGACCTCAATGATTACTACAACAATGGGCTCAATTGTACAACATTAATTGCTGATATAAATGCAAGGAGATTTTGTTGAACCTCAGAAGGACTTAGAGGAAACAATGCTGACAGGAGTTGATTTGTTAAGGTGAACGAAATCAAAGGATGGCTTTCGCCAACTATAAAGTAAATACTGAGAACAGGGGGAACAAAAACAGTATGGACATTAACTGCTTCGCTGAATTCACCCATAAGCTGTGATTAAACGCTTCAACTGCCTAATACACATGGGCACAACAATTACCCCTGGATACAATTCAACACCAGTTCTTCACTATGATCGAACCCGTTTTTTCTGAAGATCAAGCACACATGTGCGTGCACAAAAACAGATGCACAGACACGGCTCTGCTCAGAAAGAAAATGCTTATTTTCTTCTCCGAAAAAGGCTAGGACACCCACAGGCAAATGACCACACTGGAAAAGATGAAAAGCCTGACTCAATTGGGCAAAAGTTAATAGATCTCACCCTGCTGCCGTTTTTTTCAGGAGAAGGCTGCCCAGTGACACAAAAGACATCCGATATTTGCATGCGTGTGTTGGAGAAAAGAAATTGTTTCTGTTCCTGCTATGTGATATGGTTAATAATGATACATTGTTTTAAACTCATAAACTAACTGTACATTCGTGAAAACACATGCGTAGGAGTTTTCCTGCTTGCCTTGTTTTCTGTGTGTCACACTGTAAATGCTGCTAATGTGGAAATGTTATTCATATATTGTTCCAGTTTCTCTCAGGTCATCTAAATTGGCCACCTTCCTCCTTTTCATTAGTTGATAACCATCTTGCATTTAAATTATATGTACAAGTGGATGTTATCTCTCCAAATCTACAACAACAGCCTACTCTCATGGATTAGCTGTGCACTTCTTGTGCTGCGGCCCAGGGGTGATCAATGACAACTACAGCTATTTGTACGCTACAAAGCCAAACCTTCTAGACAAGCTGGGAAAAATAGCTCAACATGTCTTGATAATATGACAATTAGCCAGAGCTTTAGATGCCACTGATTGCTGCAGTCCAACAGACTCTGTGGAGCAACAGCAAGCTGGGTGGTGCTTAAAAAGACTGGCAGCCAAAACCAGAATGGCTACAAAATACACATGCAAAAGCATTTATACTTCTTAAACGAGAAGCACACCCTGGAAAGGTTTGCAGTCCATCACAGGGCAACACAGAGACACAGAGGACATACAACCATGCACACACTCATACATAAGGGCAATTTAAAGAGACTAATTAACCTAACGGTGACTGTGACCTAGACTGTGTGAGTAAGCTGGAGTGCCCTACAGAGAACCCACACATGCAAACTCCATGCAGAAAGACACCAGGCCAGGAACTGAACCCAGGATCCGCTTGCTACAAGGCAACAGTGGCACCGACTGCAACACAACACAGTGTTTAATATTTAATATTTTCTTTCTTGCATATTAAGAACACTAAACTGTATACAGAAGTCAATGCTTCATAGAACCACTCTTCGCTGTAATTACAGTTGCAAGTGTTTTGGGGTATGTGTTTTTCCGCTCTGCAATAAAAATTTCTACACATTCTTTGTTGCAAAATAGTTCAAGAACAGGGACTCCGGTTGGATGAAAAGCATTTATTAACATCAATTCTCACCTCTTTTTTTTAATTCTTAATTGGATTTAGGTCAGGACTTTGACTGGACCTCTCTAACACATAAGTATTCTTTGATCTAAACCATACATTGTAGTATTTATACTGAGATTAAATTACACAGTGGTGTTCACTCTTTACTGTTTAGGTGACTTCTGAAAGCAGTTGATAGAACTGGGTTCTATATAGGATAATTAAAGTGAGCTAAATACAAATGCATGCCAATCCTTTTTAGACATTCATGTCTAATAAAGATTCAAATTATTTAAACAATTTCCTCCATTTCATAATCATGTCCTACTGTGTGTATCCCACTAAAAGAGGTTGGGATTTGTGGTTGTAATGTGACAAATGTAAAAAAATCAATACTTTCGCATACCCCTGGTTAATCATTGTATGAGTCCCTTTGCCTTCTTCATCTCTTCCTCCTCCTTTATCACATCTTAAACAGATGCAGGCACAGCTGTGCTCCATCTATCCCTCTTCTTCTTCAGCCCTCCTCCATTCAGGCTGTGATTTCCAGAGCAAAGAGGCATGCTTCTGTTTTTCTTCCATGGATAGATGGCAGCACACCTGCTACAAACATCCTCTCTGTGTCACTTCGTCTTCCCCGCTCTCCTTCAGTCCTCTCTCAGTTATGCGACCCCGCACTCAGGGCACTCATCCTCTTACTTACCGCCCAGCACCTCCCTCACTGGTCTCTTTCATTGATATAGATGCGAGTGCCCTTTGCCTTGATCCATTTTACTCCCTCCACCTCCTTCCTCTTTCCATTCCTCCGATCTTTTCAACTCTCCTTCTTTACAATCTTTTATTTCTTTCACACCAGTTATAGAAGAACTTCCCGTTGGCATACTGTGTGCAGACACGCAAAAGGCGTGGCAACTGGAGTCCCACTTTTTATTGCTGAGCTGCTGCTGCACTTCCATCACATCCTCCAGAGGGAATTGTCTAAAATATCCAGTTTTGTACTCGTTACAGATGTCGGAAGGCTTATAGGGGAATAGGGCTTTTTAAACGAAGGATGTGTTGCATGCCTCAACTTTGCGAGCAATGTTTAATCTTACCGGACTTAAACGAGTGTCTGTGTCTCCCAGTGGCACACAACAGTGGGCTTAGTTTTTTGTTTCATCCCTAAACACATAGAGCCTCTGTTTGCATGTGAGAGCAAGAAAGGAACATTGTTGACCATAATTCAACCCGACTTGTCATGCAGCACGACAGTAGGCCACTCCAGAGAGTAGATTTTATGGAATTATCTTGTATTAGTCCTCCAGATTCTCCTACTCTTCAGCCTTTGCTAAAAACCTAAATGTTGTGTATTCTGCCTGCTGTGTCGCTCCCTGTTACTCTCTTTTCCACGGATGTGTAATGAAAAAGGAGGGGATTTCTTTTCAACTGTAATAGCAGCATTTGGCCTTCTCCCATGATGGGTGCATCCACGCGCGCGTGTGTGTGTGTGGGTGTGTGTGTGTGTGTGTGTGTGTGTGTGTGTGTGTGTGCGTGTGTGTGTGTCTGTGTGTGAGGCACAAGGCCAGAGATAAACAGCTCCTACAGCATCATTTGTCAATCCATTTCCATGTCAGAAAAGGAAAACACAACTGGCCAAATCTCTATTTTTCTCAAGCTGTGCAACTGTCTCGCATGTTGTCTTCCACATTTTCTTTCTGCTTTTTTACTCAATCTTTGCTGTCCAAAAGACAGCTGGAAGGACAACATTTCTCCATCTTCTCCTGTCTCTACTTCATCTGTCTCTAGATTCTGTAGAGAACAATCTGCCTCATGACTCAAGACTCCTGGCTTATCAGTGAAACTGCTTTTATCTTAAGAGTGAATCACACATTTCCACTGCGCTTTCAGCAATTGCACTTTTTAAACATAAGAAGAAAAGATGGCATTTCAAAAATGTGAATGTTTATTAAAAGAATAAACATGACAACGGTTTAATACAGATCATACAGAAAAATATAACGTTTCATACTAATTAATGTTTAGACATTATGAGTTTACTAAAGAAAAGAAAAGAAAGCAAGGTAAAACAATAAAGAAAAAAGACTATAAACATGATGAAAAAGTTATTGTAAACTACAGTTTTGTGAAAAGGTATTCGCTCCCTTACATTTTTTTGTGGTTTGGCTTTTGGCCTGTTAAATCATGAACTGACTGTGATTAACCACAGTTTTCAGAAGGCTGAGTTCAATTTCATTACCCACACCCATGCCAAATTATTTCCAGATATAAAAAATAATATAAAGAAAATGAAGAACAGATGAAAAACAATCTTATCAGTCTTGAACGGTTTACAAATGAATTGCTGAGGCACTGGGACTCCAGTGAACCACAGTGGGAGCCATGATCTGCAGATGGAGAAACATTGGTCAATAGTGAACCTTCCCAAGGGTGGCCTGGCCTATGATAATTACTCCAGGAGCTCATCAACAACTCATCCAGGAGGTCACAAAGAAACCCAGACTAACATCTAAAAAACTGCAAATCTTATTGCCTGCATAATGGTCAATTTTCATGATTCAACCATAAGAAAGTGACTGGGACTAAATGGGATCAGTGGAAGAGTTTCAAACAAAAATCACTGCTGACCAAAACGACCACAAAGGCCCATTTCATATTTGACAAAATACATGTTGATGATACCCACACTGTAGACTGACTAAACAAAGGTGGCACCTTTTGGAAGCTGTGACCTGTCGTGTCAGTTAAATCTAACATACCATTTCAGAAAAAGAACATTAGGCTGACAGGCAAATCCTGAAATTTCTGCCATCAGTCTGTGACTTCCGGAAATTCCTATCCACCAAGCCCCCGAAAAAATGCTAAATTAAAAGTACCGTGTAAGGGGGGCAGTGTCATGATCTGCCAGTGTTAGGGTTTTGAGTTTGTGTTTAATTTCTTTCCTTAGCCAGTGTCAGTGTTGTGTTTTTGTTAACTTGTCTCAGCCAGGTGTTTTCTGTTCATCCAGGTTGTTAGATTACTTCTGTTAGTTGCTACTCCCTAGATTCTCGTGTTTCATGTGTTTGTTTATATTTGCCTATAGGTCTGTTTTTTCTCTTGGTTTTGTTATTTAGTCTAGTTTCCTTGTTTTCTGCTCAGTTCCTCACGTCCCTTCTTTCCCTCTGCTCGTTTAATTAATTAGACACATTCCCCTCAGTCTCCTTGCAGCCTGTTCCACACCTGTGTCATGTTTCCCCTGATTACCTGTCTTCCTCCTTCATTGGTTCATACTCCACTTCCCTCAGTATATTAGCTTCCTGGTTTTCATTGTTCCTCGCTGGTTCCTCCTGTTTACATCCCTGAAAACTACACTGCTGACCTTCCCATACCATGTCTGTGATCGTGCCTCTATGCCTGCCTAAGTTTTGTCTTGTAAGTTACCTGTTGTTTATCACTATTAAAAGACATCTCAGTCACCATGAACCCCCCTCGTGTTGCTCTGCACATTGGTCCAACGCAAAACCAGCGCGTCTTGACAGGCAGAAACCATTTTACATTACTTGTGAACTAAGAGAATGTAAGACTTAATTAAACTGATTAAAACTTCATTCACTTGAGACATTTGGGTCTGACCTGACTGTAGTATCGGATTCTCAGTGGGTTCACCAGCATTATCTCCACTGAGACGTAGCTCCCTTTTGGACCATTACTTCAGCTTAGAGACACATGAGTGGGGAATGTTTGTAGCACTTTACATTCAAATTTCTAAAAACAGTGAAATCAGAGTAAATAAGCATCAGATTTAAATTGTTAAATTACAGTCGTCCATTAAAGGCTACAGATTGACACTCCAAACTGTGTGAAAATAGGTAGAAAAAGATTTAGGTGAACTGTGCTGATATTGTAGGAAGAATAACCACATTTAGCAATCGATGCAGTACGACTGCTCCATTCAAACTTAAATTTAGCGAATTATCAAAAATCCTGGCAGGTTGTGAAAGCTCTAATCTGTAAATGTTAAAAAATATTTAATTTTACCGACCTATGAAAAGAGGCTTTGATGAGAGCCTTTTTTTGTTTGATAAAAGCAAAATTGCAATTTCAATGCATACTCTGTGAAACACTGTGATATTTAGTATGGGTGGCTTGGTCTAAATGGGTCCAAAAATGGAGAATTCCTGTCGCGTAATTTAAAGTTAACAGAAAATATGACCAGCAGAGGAGGAGATGACTAAAATTACCTGCTGGTGAATTTCAGTTTGAACGATTGTTTAGCCTCATTCCACCATGGAGCTACTTATTTGGTTCAGAATCCATCCAAAACTCCTACAATCTCTACAGGGCTTTTTTCATGGTAGCGTTCTACCGACTTTTATCTAATTTGCTCCTGGTTCCTGTAGTGGAAATGTGCCTAAACTCAGCATAGCGTATGATGATAAACTCTCGCAACTGCAGTCCATGGGGTAATCGAACCTAGGTGACATGATTAATCCAGCTTCATGGTTCAATGGAAGCTTTCTTCCTTCTCTGTGTTTGGTTCCAAAGAACGTTCTAGCAGAAGTTACACACCTCCCTCCAAACTAAATCCATCAGTGCTGATCAACCAATAACACGCAAACATTTAGCCAGTGTAGCAGTTATGTCATATTACCATTAAGAATTGCTTCAACTTTAAAACATTTTTTAATACATGTATCTGTTTCACAGGATAAAAAATTTTCCTGAATTTTGACATAAACATTCAGAATGTCAACTATTTTGTCTCTCATAATACAGTCCAAGGCAGTTGCAGGTGGCTTTAAGTGAACAAACACTACAACAAGCTTGGAGTGTCAGAAAAAGATCACTAGTTTGAGAGACCAGGATAAATTGCAAGAAAGATTCTGTAGTAAGAGTTTAATGGGACTAAATAGCAGAATCCAATTTCTGGAAACGACAGGAAGGCAGAGTCCCTTGGGACACACACATTTTTTCCTCCCAGTCTGAATTTGTCGATCACTCTCAAGAACCTTCACAAGCCCACTTTGATCAAGCCAAACCCTCTTCAACCAAGTCCCATCTCTCCTCTCCCAGCTGCATTTCTTTAAAAGCACAATTTCTTCCATCCAATCTCATTCTCTCCTTACAATCTCAATTACTCTGCCTTCCCACATGTCTCGCTTTTTTCCTCCCTTCTTCTCTCTGATCCTTCTCTATCGTATTTTTGCCACTCCATTGTCTCAGTCCATTAGGCAGACACAAATCCGTTTGGAGACGGAGCCTGAGTCTAACCCCGTTCTCACTCTCTAGGGCCCAAGCGCAGCCAAGAGAATGCTCTCAGGGGAGGCAAACTCTGTCTTGTGGCCGGGAAAATCCATTTAAACCTTTGCCACGGAATACTGCTCATTCCTGCTGCCTGGTGCAAGTACAGTATATGTGCTTAATAGGGAATATCGTTTCTGCACACACACACAAGCCCGCTCAGAGGTCTATGAATCTCTTGACTTCCCAAGTGCTCTTTTATTCTTTTACAAGCCTGGAACTTTCTATCTAACAATGCCCAAACATTCATTTAAAACTGCATTTAAAACTGCATGAAAGAAGGCCAAGTATAGCACAGATAGAGGTACTCAGCAATTTACAAGTTAAATACCCTACAAATTTACCAAAAAAAATGTCAACAACTCCCACTATTAACCAAAACAAACAGCAACAACTGCTGGCTACTCTTAATACGTCTGAAGTCAAACTGTGGATCTGGAAATGATGTCAGAAAACCATTCGGATATGCTAATTGTCGTGATCAATGACAAGCTAACTACTGTTAGCAATACAAGCTGATGACTGTGTATTTCCTTGGATTTCATATAATCAAACACTAAAGGAACATATCCACTATCAGAAGTTTGACTGTTCTGTGTGCGAAACATTTAAAGAGATGCACATTATCAGACGCCTAATAACTTTACCGGTCAAAGTAAAACAGTTTATCAACACAGCAATTACTATGTTTTAATCACATGGCAGCCAGTGTTTGGGATTGGTGAGCAACTGCCAACTCTTCCACTTACTGTAATTAAACATGAAACACGAGTAAACCACATCCATTCAACCAACGGCATAGTGCCAATGGATATGAATTATTTATTTATTTTTTGTATTCATGATAGAACAGAGAAGTAGTAAAGTCCATGAAAAATTTAAGAAACACTGCTTTAGGAGACATGTGTATATGAATTTAGGATGCATGGTTTGGATGGATATCCTTGGATATTTTTGGGCTGAACTGGTAGATTGTCTACCCGGACTTGTACTGCCAAATGTGTGTGCTGTACAGCAGTCCTTGTGCACGCTGATAGGAATGAGAAGCCAGAGTCTCTGTGTGGCAGGACGCACATGAAACTGTTGTACACATCCTTGACTGTGGCCCGCAGGATGCAACTGTTGTGATTTGACTGTCTGGTGCCTACACTGCCACTTAAAAGTGTGTCCCAATTTCCCAAAGCAAACAGCATGACCAAAGCAAATTCAGTTTGATTCAGTTCTGGAAACACATTATACTCCCTCTTTATAGTGAATGTGTATGTGGTACGTACATGAGAACATCCAACAAGTTGTCAGCAGCTGAGGAACTCTCATGAGAGCATAAGATTTCACTTTCTCTGCATGGATGGATAGAGACATTTTTCTTATCTGGTAATTTTTCAGTTCAGTGACAATGTAAACTGAATGAGCTGATTTTGCCCAAATCCACATCTCAATAGGCCACAGATAAAGCAGCAGCAGATTGCTTTATCCCATTAGGCAAGCCCTAGTAAATAGGCAGAGATCTAGCGCTCTGTCCTGGTGCAATCTCCAGCTGATCCTGTCGCTGGCATCAGCTCTGTTGGCAGTTTGTCTTTCAAGTCAGGGCCCCCAGCTAAGCGTGCCTGTCTATCTTTATGCACATGGAGCTAATACAAACCAGTATGGTAGTAAAACAGGAGCAAAGAGACTTTGCAACTACTGTGATTTCTCTGCTCAGTGTTTTTATATGCATAGGGGATCCACTTAACAAAAAAGGGGAACATAAACTAAAGTGTTTTTCTGTGTGCAGTGTGTAGTCATGAAGTCACAGTTGTACAAAAGAGGCATGCTGAACCTAGTATAGGTAAAGCCTAATAAAACAAGGATTCAGAAAAACTGCAGAGTGAAATTAATACCATGAGTTCCACCACCAGGAAAACAGGAAAGCGTTTTTTTCTACTGTTGCTTTTTTGTCAAACTTAAATGTTTCAGATAATTATTCAAATTTTAATTTCAGACGATTTCATTCATTGAGAAAAAAAAGCTTTTCAAAACCAACCTACCCCCATGTGAAAAAGCAGTTCCCCCAATCCTTTTATAAATAATTGTGATTGACCACATTTTTTGGAAAGCTGAGTGCAACTTCACTCGCCACGCATGCCTAATTACTGCAAGACCTGTGGGACCAAGAAATCCCTTAAATCTAATCATAAAAAAGATGACAAGCACAATCATTGACATATATAATTTTCTGAGGCTTTGGGATTCCTGCAAACCACAGTAAGAGCGATTATCGTCATGGAGCAAGGGTGAACCTTCCCAGAGGTGAGCAGCCTACCAAAATTACTCCAGGACCGCTTTGATGACTCATCCATGAGTTCCACAAAAGAAAGTCTAAACAACATCTAAGAAACTACATACCTTACTTACCTCAATCAAGTTTGTTTGTTAATCGTAAGTTTTAAGTTTAAAATCAGAAAAATTCACAAAATGGTCTCTACAAGTCATGTTTCTATGTAAGATTCTGAGATATATTCTTTTAAAAACCCTGAATTTCAATATCCAAAATGGAATAAAACCGGTAGAACCAAGAACCTTGCATGAAAAACTGTGATAGCTGGAGTAAAAGTACCCGTTGTACAGCATTTCAGACTACTTAGATCTGATTAAATATATCATGCTCAACACTTTACAACCTCTCAAAGTGAAAATGTTTTTTACAGTGTCTGAAAATGTAAGATTCAAAGAGATACACTTGAATTAGCTTGTATTGCTAATACCTGCTAGCCTGGTCACTGAGAATACCAATAAATAAAATCTACTGGTTTTTGAACTTAAAACAGGAACACAGTTAAGTTTGGTTTGACATAATTTCAAAATCTAACTCTGGGCTTCAGAAGTGAACGAAACAGTATATTTACCCATTAGTTATCTGCCCTGGTTCTCTGGTATACACTATATCACAATAAAACATTTGTATTTACCTTAGAAAATAATTTATACCTAAATGTCTTCTGAGTACAACTAAAGGCAGCACAAGTGCCTGTGGTATTTGTACCACAGTTTGAGAACTATGGCTCTAGGTACTTTAAAAGCAGCAGAGGTTGGTGGGGTTATCAAACCCATTACAAAGTTATGCTAGGATAATAGCATGACTGACAAAAACTGCACTCTGTAGAAGTGAAATATGTCAGAGATTTAAATGTAGAACTGATCAAAGCAGTCACTGCTAAGATCAGGACTCTGGATTAATCATTGCAGAACTGCAGTTGACAGTTATTTATATTCATATTTAAACCACCTGCTCACTGTTCCTTACACAATTGCTGCAATTATATTAATTTTTAGTTTTATGCAAAGATTATATAACATTTTTGGTTTTATAAAATCTTTGTTGTTGGGTGCAAGAGGTCCTACCTTGGCAGCCATGATCATTGAAGAGCCTCCTCGCACTCCAAGAATGGGAATGTGGGTTTGGGCTGAAATGAAGTCCAGGATCTGAGCGATGGCTTCCTGGTCTGTGTCATCCCCAAACACTACACCCTGCAGCCAGTGTTCCGTCATCAGGTCACAAATGCTCTTGATAATGCTTTTAGGGTCAGTCTCATTCATGGTCAGCACTTCCACATTAGGAGCCATATGTAGAAAGTCCTCCTTCTCTCTGGCCCCTGCCAGTGCCACCTCGCTGGAGTTGCCCACCAGTACGACAGCAATGCTTAGGCCACGTAGAATGTTAGGCAGTGCCATGTGGTGCGGAGGAGGCTGTGGGATGGGTATGTAGTGGCTGCCACCTCCACCACCCTTTTCTCTCCGTGAGTGACAGGCTGGGGGTAAGTGGAGAAGACAGAGCAACAGACAAAGGAGGGGCAGGCGTAAAGACGTGCCTGTGGTGCGATGAACTGATGGAGGTGGGGGTGGATGATGAGTCCGAACTTTGGGGGAGAGGTGAGGCCCAGCATGTTGGCGAGGTGGGGAGGAGCTGCAGTGTCCACGGACAGGCATAATGTTGGAGTGGGAGAGAAATACCTGGAAAGGCAGAAAATGAGCAGGGGGGGGGAATTAAGGAGAGCGGAGGATGATAAAGAGAATGAATCAGAAGTTAGTATACTGTCTTTAATGTGTGGAATATAATGAAGCAGACAGGCAACATGCATCATATATATCAGGTCTTATTTGTATGTGTTAAAAAACTGAAAAAGGCGTGACAGAAGACAAGGGAAACCTTGTTTGAAAGTACCTTCATAAATCCAAGCAGTCATACTTGACATTTAAAATTTAAAGTCACAATACAGGGAACAATAACAAATGTGAATCAATAATTTATGCAGAATGTTGAGAATGAAAGTTATAGCACATATTAAAGATAAGACCCTTGTTTCCTGATTGGATGGGAGAACAGAAGGACACAGGGGAGGAAGCGAAGGAGCGAGCACAAGAGGGAAGGGATATGGAAAAAGATGAAGCAAGTGAGCGCAAATGACAGAAAGGGCAGATGGAAGGGAAAGACGACTAAACGCCAACTCAGGCTGACTGACAAACTGTCTGAACCGAGATGAGTGATGCACCAAATGGAGACGCATACAAACTGACTGATGCTGAAACTAATTAAGTGACTGACGGTAGAGATACTCTGGACAATTCACAATGCTTTGGTATGAAACCCGCCCTCTTCCTCCGTCAGCCCCTGTTGGCCTAGTTTAACACTCTTCTGCTGTCCACCCCTCCCTCCTTTCTTACACCCCATTCGTTCCACTTGACCGTACCTTTCTCTCACTGACTGACTCCCTCTTTTTCAGTGCTTATATATAGAGTTTTTTTAATAATCGGGATGCAGATGGGTGGCAGGGCCAGATGAGACAATGAAAAGTGGGCAGAGCAAGAAGCTGAGGAGCAGCCCTGTAGAGTTGCCGAGTCAGTCATGACCACTTTGAAGGGGTGCTGCTAGAGTACAGGGTCACAGGAACATTTGTAGGGGATATACAGTCCTCGTATAGCCAAAGCAAAAGCTCTGTTGGCATTTCCAACCCATATTTGAGCTTGTTCTCACTGTAGTGATCCCAGTTTGTGCTCTTCATGGATAGAATCTCAGCATAGTTTGGGAGAGGACATTTATGTTTTGGTAACCTCCGGGTGTTAGCTGATGATGTCATTCTGTCATCCATGACCTTTATCATACACTGGAATGGTTTACAACCAGGCATAAAGCAAGAAGCAGCATCTCTGTGTCCCAGAAACAAGAATTCGAGCCAAAAAAAAGGTAAAGTAGTCCCCCAAGGTTTATGGTCATTTTCTGTCTCTAGTGGAGCAGTTTCTTCCTCGTCTCTAATAACGGGAATGCAGCTACGGTCTGTCATGATAAAGAAAAAGGAGAGCCAAAAAGAAAAGCTCTCAATATACTTCTATCTCTCTGCTCTGACTCTCACATATTCTTATGAGATGTGGATGAATACTGGAAGAATGCGATCCCAGACAAGTGGCTTCCTCCTTGGCGAAAGTAGACTCAGACTCAGATATAAGGTAAGGCCCTGCCCCATCTATGGGTAACTCCAAGTAGACCCACTGCTCCTTCACATCAAAAAGGGTCATTTGAGGTGATTCTGTCATCTGATCAGGATACCTCCAGGTACTTCCCTTTGGAGGTTTGCTGGGTGCACCCCACTGGGAGGAGACCCCGGGGCCAGGAATATGCTGGAGGGACACTTAATTTACTATATATTGCCAAAGGTATTTGTCTATCTACTTTTACATGTACATGAACTTTGAAGATATCCTATTCTTAATCTAAAGGGTCCAATTTGTTGATGGACCCACCGCTGGCAGCAATAGCAACTTTAACTATTCTGTAAACATCTTCGACAGGGTTTAGAAGTGTGTTCATAGTTAGATGAGAAAACCAGAAATGTAGCCTCAGCTCTAATTCATCCCTAAGGTGTTCAAGAAGGTTGAGCTCCGGACTCAAGTTTTTCCACACCAAACTTTATACACCTGCAGCCATGGAAGTGATTGTAACACCAGAATTCATTGATTTTGCTTGGTGTGACCCAGTACCTTTGGCAATATAGTGTACCTTCTGGTCGAGACACATTGGTATTTTCCCCAGTTAAACTGGAAATTGCTGCTAGGAAAATGGTTGTATGGGTTTTCCTCCTGGACCTGTTACTCCCGTGACAAATGTCAAATAAGTGGAATACGATGCATAGATGGATGGATGGAAAAGACTATAAACATTGGCAGGAACTCTGATGGAGACAAAAAGGTGCACCTGAAGACGCAGCTCTCTTAGAAGAATGTTTGTTACTGTATGTTTACATCTGACTGAGTGGGAGGGCATCTGTCCCCCTGAGCTTATCCGCACATAGTCAGAGTGGGTGTAGATGGAAGAGATGTTTGTCTCACTTTCGTGGGCAGATGATACCAGGGAAGATGTGGATGTTGCTGCTCATAAACTTGAGCAGCGCATTGTGGGTCTAACTCACAAATGAATGCAGCCAAATAGGCAGATGGAAGTTATAAAGGCGAACAAAAACACTCAGACAATATCCACCTAGTGAAGCTGACAGCTGATAAGACGGAATGACAAAGAGGGAGGAAAAAGCAAGAAAAAGATTGAGGGAGGGATAAAGGGATGCGTGCGGAGATGACAGAACAACTTCTTAGGGGAAAACTAATTGCTGGAGGTTCGTCAGCTCTAATTACAGGTCCCTGTGTTAATATTCAATTGCACACCACTCTGCAGGAAGGATGGAGAGGCGGGAGGGAGAGAAGGAGGGAGGGATAATAGGCGGCACAAGGACATGGAGTGGGGATAGGGGAGAGGAAAGCAACAAGAGAGAGGCTGCTTAAAGTGGAGGACGGGAAGAAAAAAAAGAGAAATTCAAAGAGAGGGATGGAAGAAAAAAGGCAGCAACGACAGTTACAGAGTGAGACAGAAAGAATGATTTGGCCTCTTTGAATCTGGACTTCACTGGCAGCACTCTGTTTCCATAGCAACAATTAAAATAGGCCTACATATACAGACACAGCTGATGGACACTGAGATTTACACATGTGCACCAGCATTTTGTATTAGGTACTGATCATGTAATTGCAGCAATATAGTCTAGAGTGCACTCACTCTGCTGTGCATCGCTGAAGTGGATGTACTTACACCAAAGTTTGCAGCACACACACAAAGAAGTCAGACAGATTTTACAAATAAACAGACACAGAAATGGTGTTTTGCATGCATCTACTAATGGTAAAATGACCATGTTTTTCTACCTTGCTCTGCCTCACAAACAAGTACTCAGCACCCTGCGGCCACATACCCTCACTAGATGCCGCTAGTAAAAAAGTCCCACGGTGACTGGAAGAATGTCTCGTAAATGAACACAAAGGGAGTGTATTCACCTGTACATTGCATAGTTGATGTTATGACACTAAATGACCCCATTTCCCCATCAGCCAGCCCCCCTTTATCGACCATTTGCCTCATTACCCACACAGCGCACATAGCAGTCATATCAGTTAAACACACAAACTGCAGATTGTTTTTACCAGCTGAAGACAACACAGGTACCAGTGTTTATATGACCTTTAAAGTCTTTATTTTATTTAATTAACATTAATGCAACAATGATAAATACTGTACACTTTCATTTCATTTCATGTCATTTTCTAGTGGTTTATGCTGTAGTGAGAAATATTGCAAAGTTTTAACCAACAGTAGGTAAAACATTCAAACCAATTGTTTTTAATTATAGAAGAAACTAGGAGCTTTATGATGCTCCGCATTCAGAACCATGTAGCTAGTTATGTTCTCAAATAATTTGAATGGTGATTGTTCTACTGGCTGTGCAGTCCCATTGCTGTTACAGGTTCCAGTTTCAGGAATTTCCAATGATAATGTAAACATATCCCAAATAGAATCCTTTATGTATTTCTTTTTCATTTATTCAGCAACACACCCTTTTGACTCAATATAAGGACCAAATACATGTATTGTAATCACTAAAAAGGCACAACATTCATCATCAAGATTATTTATTGAATATTTTCTGGCTAAAAGTGTTTTTCTTTGATTTTTGTCCCAGTTTTTGTCCCAATTTTTCAGGTTTCAATGTAAATTGAGGCACCTCAATTAACCCATATTTCAACGTTTAAAACATTTTAACTGTCTTCTTCTCCACTTGATGGAATAGGAAAGGGTAAGATGTTAAAATTATGCTGCATAATAATGTTAATGTTAGTGGGTTGTGTAAATGACTTTAGTTCACTCTAGATAGTTTGTTCACTAAACAATAACATTAGTCTTTAACTCACTAGGAGTTAGCAGAAGCTAATGCTGGTAATGTTCAACATTCACACTTTGACCAAAGAAAGCATCATCAAGTCACTATATTGAGGCAATATTTTGTGCGGTGTTGTATATTGCGTCTGAATTCAGGCCTGCATGACAGGGAAGTTGTCAGCACTTTTACCTTAAAGCAATAAAGTCCTGGATTGAAATCCAGGCCTTTCTGTTTAAGGTTACTTTGGGTTTCTTCCACAGTCCCATAACATAAAAATTAGGTTAACTGTCCTGTCATTGACTGCCGATCTTTCCTCTGTTGCCCAATGGTCACTGAAGGTCCAACCATGATCCTGCACCATTAAAGCAGCTGAAGAAATTGGTTGGATCAGTCCATGTTTGACCCAATACACGTTATTTTTTTAATAGCAAAATAACCCAATTGGGCTGCTTTCACCCAATCAGCTTGTAGTCTGTATGTGTGACCTATTTACACGAGAGAGGGGAAGAGTAGTTAGAGGCAGGCCATCTATCTGGGGTTACAGTAGTCCTACTTATACAAATTTCTTTTCCAAATTTCCCAAGTCAGTATATTCCGTGTAGAACTTGTTACAGTGTGTTCTATATAGAATATGTGGTACATAGCTAGAAGAAGCCTGTTCTCATGTCCGATATGATGTGCAATTGTTAAACTAACACTATTGTTAGGAAAAACCTAGTGTAAGAATACAATTTCACACCTTTCACAAACACTAAGACAGTAATGTTCCTTCTGGAACTGAGATGGGTCTGACAAAGAAGATGGACATGGAAATATGGAAATATTCCAGCCAAGAGAACGGTGACATCATTAAGCACAAAAATTATCTTCAGAACATGCAAAAACAGTGTTTAGTCAAAAACTCATCTAATTAGAAACAATCTAAAAACTAATTATTGATTTATTATGATGGGAGAGTTTTAAAGTGAGCACCTCTTACAGCGGCTACTGTAGTTGCCAGCGGTGGATTTAGTCATATCGGAGACCAAGGCAAAATATAGAATTCCCTTCTTTGTCTTATTATTTTTTTTTTCCTTATTTCACTAAGAGCTACTTTCAGCTTATTGTTTCTTAGTTTATCTAAATAAATTCACTGTTACAATCTCAAATTCTATGTAAGAGCAAAACTTGATATTTAATATATAGCTGTGGATATTTGTAGTTTCTCTGCGTACAGTCAGTTCCTGATGCTGGTAGATGGTGTGACTTCTGCAATTTTAACTTTTACTTGATAAAGGCTAGGGACACATATCCTAGCTCACCATTAAAAGCACAATATATGCACATGTTCTTAATGATGAAATATGACAAGATAATTGTATTCTTTAGGATATTTAAGATAACTATTTGACTTTCACTCTGTGTATAAGTGATTGAACTTCATTCAATTTCCAGACAGGTTGTTGTAACATTATTAACCTGCAGCCCCATATCTAATGACATTTTGAGATGGTTGATAGCATTCACTCTAATCAAAATACCAAAATACCATTCTCACAATTGAAATTACATATATCTTTCCTAATGTCATCTTGGGGCCAGAAGCAATTTCCTACTGTGTGTAATAGTTAAATGTTCCTCTGGCTGATGCATGCATCAACATGAGCAATACAGTAGAAAAATATGACAGGAACAGAATTCAAAGACATGCCAACAAAAAATTAAACAGATAAATATACACGAGTTGTCTCAGGAGATTAGAAAGAAAATTATAGACAAGCATGTTAAAGGTAAAGGTTATAAGACCATCCCCAAGCAGCTTCATGTTCCTGTGACTACAGTTGCACATATTCAGACATTTAAGATCCAGGGGACTGTAGCCAACCTCCCTGGACGTTGCCGCAGGAGGAAAATTGATGACAAAACAAAGAGACAGATAATACGAACGCTAACAAAAGAGCCCAGAAAAACTTCTAAAGAGATTAAAGGTGAACTTCAAGCTCAAGGAACATCAGTGTCAGATCGCACCATCCGACGTTGTTTGAGGTAAAGTGGACTTAATGGGAGACGACCAAGGAGAACACCATTGTTGAAAACAAATCATAAAAAAGCCAGACTGGAATTTGCCAAACTACATGTTGACAAACCACAAAGCTTCTGGGAGAACGTCCTATGGACAGATGAGACAAAAATTTAACTTTTTGGCAAGGAACATCAGCTCTATGATCGCAGATGGAAAGATGAGGCATATGAAGAAAAGAACATTGTCCCTACTGTGAAACATGGAGGAGGCTCGGTTATGTTCTGGGGCTGCTTTGCTGCATCTGGCACAGGGTGTCTTGAATCTGCGCAGGGTATAATGAAATCTCAAGACTATCAAGGGATTCTAGAGAGAAATGTGCTGCCCAGTTTCAGAAAGCTTGGTCTCAATCGCAGGTCATGGGTCTTGCAACAGTATAATGACCCAAAACACACTGCTCAAAACACCAAAGAATGGCTAAGAGACATTGGACTATTCTGAAGTGGCCTCTATGAGCCCTGACCTAAATCCTATTGAGCATCTTTGGAAGGAGCTGAAACCTGCCGTCTGGAAAAGTCACCCTTCAAACCTGAGACAACTGGAGCAGTTTGCTCATGAGGAGTGGGCCAAAATACCTGCTGAGAGGTGCAGAAGTCTCATTGACAGTTATAGGAATCGTTTGATTGCAGTGATTGCCTCAAAAGGTTGTGCAACTAAATATTAAGTTAAGGGTATCATCAGTTTTGTCCAGGCCTGTTTCATGAGTTTATTTTTAAAATAATTATTCTGAAGCATGTTTGAAAAGCAATGTCTGACTTTCATTTGTTCATTTTCAGAGAATTTTTATTCATTATTACCTTTGTCAGATTCAAGTTATTTCTGTGACCATTGTGGGTTTTTCTTTCATTAACCGAGGGGTACCAACAATTTTGTCCATGTGTGTATTTGTTGGCAAATGGGAGAATTAAGTGAGGAAAAAAATCATTTGGATTTCAAACAACAGTGGGCTGCCAGTTGAACAGAGAATGTTTTCAAGAACAATTATCAGTATATCAGAGCCTGAAAACCTGAAAATTTTTACAGTGTAAAAAATGTGTACACTTCTTTTCAAAGCATCTAAGTAGTTTTTAAACACTCTTTTCTGACACAGAAAGAGCCATTGGAGCTACACCTCTTTGGACCAAAAAGGCACCACAATATGCATAATGTCATCGGGAACTGTGGACTGCCTCATGTTGTAAATAGAAAAAGAGTTGTTTTCTTGACAAATCGAATGTGTGGCAACTTATGGGCAGCCCCATAGACCCTGTGTAGAAAAGGTAGATTAGATTAATGAAAGCAAACAGGGCAGACTTCTTCAGTCAGCAATAGCTGTCTTTCTGTGAAAAACACTTTTTGCCCCTCCACCATGAAACAAAAAGCTTTGGCTTCAAAGAATATGACCACACAAGACTGAAGGATGGGAGACAACATGATTTATGCTATAGACAGGTAGCTCTAGCAGAGCTATTAGCCAGGCCAGTGAAGTGTTTTTTGAGAGGATAAAGCTTCTCAGTTAAAAAATGCTTTGTTTGATTGTGATTTTTTATTTTACATGTCCACTATTATTTCACAATGGCTGGTGAAGTCCACAGAACTACAATAATGAGCTGCAGCAGTCACATGTACCTTCAGTGTCTGAGTCAAATGAACAGATTACATATCAGGATTTCGACTTCCCTCCTGACCTCCACATTTGCAGCATTAGCTTGAAGTGACATAATGTTTTGAGTAAAATCACTGTAGATAGACTTACAAAGTTTCAGTTTTGTGACAGATGGTGTCCTGATAATGTTTTAACAGCGATATTATTAAAGTGTAGTTAGACCCTCACTAGTAAAAAATTAATTGCTAACTGGAAAAGTGATATTTTCAGTTGCTTCCACTCACTGCGGCATATTTAAGAGACAATGTTTGGAGACAAGGGAGTGCTGGTGCAAGCCAGTGCTCATCATGATCATCAGTGCTGGTCAGACGTAAAGCAAAACTTACAGATAGTTTTTTTTAAACTACAATTATTGTCACTTATTCACCACTATGGTGAGTTACAAGTAGACTGAGCTGGCTGGTTTGTTAGATAAGACAGCATTCCTCTCAGACAACATTTCTCTGAAGTTCCTTCTCCAGATTGAACAAAATCCTTTCCAAACATTTGAATTAGAAACTCACATTTAAACTGCAGACTTTAGTATCACTTCTTTGTTTATGAATATTGTTGTGTATTGCATCGATGCTTCATTTCAGTATTCTGTATGTAATGTCATCACTCTTCGTCAACTTTTAGCCACATTCTTGTAGCTGTTCTCTTTTTCTCTTCATGCTTTTTTACAGGTTTTCAATTTTTGACATTTTTGACATGGTAATTATTTTAGATAATTAGAAGTCGCAGAAATTATTTTTTATGCTCCTTAAAACTTTTAGAGAACTGAAAATACATCAAATATCTTGCTTTCTTCCTTTAGGAAGTAAGCACCTAAAATTAGACAAAAGCAAAAAGTTCATGAAAAATTCAAGAGCTTTACAGTTCGTGGCCATGAAAAAATGTTGGTATATGTCAAAGGACCAGGAGTTTAATTGTGTCTGAGCGTTTGTCCCAGCTGGGGGCGGTTGCTTCTGCCACTCTGCTGTTACCATGGAGTGAGCGTGCTCGCTCTGAAGCAGTGTTCAGGTAAGTGGTACTTGTCAAGGTAATATCTCACGAATACCTAATCAGTGTTACTCATGTTTCCTGACAAGAGTTTTATGATATTGCTGACCACTTTATGAATTCATGTTTTAATATGATTGCAGAAAACATTAGCACTGTTTCTGCAGGATCAAAGAGAATACATTTCTTTGTGTAATCCTGGATCTGTTGCCTTCATATGACCTCTGAGAACTGACCGGCTGTCAAGTGGCATAAGCCAATTAGGTTAAAAGATGGCGATTTGGGAAGCTTGGCAGGCCTAGCAAACAAAAGTGGTGCAAACAAACCCAAATGCACAATAAAGAAGGTCAGGGTAATTAATATACTTCAGGCACAATATGGCTCATATTGCTGTAGCAGAAATGAGGATATGAAGCATGGCACACAAACAACTATAGCTGCATTTTCTACTGCCCTTTTTCTTTCCTGTTTGAATCAGAGTGCATGAAAATCGTCTTTTTAGTAAATCAAAAACAGTGTCTTGCTTTACAGGTGAACAAACAGGCCTTTTGTTTGAGCTTTGTATTTAATATGGGGCCGAGCGTAACTCCTTTCCAATTACAACATACTCTGCTCTCACTGTGATTAATCTAGCTTTGACAGGAAGCTTTACTGCTGGGAAAAGTTTGTGCCCTTGTGGTGCCATGTAAATGTGTGTTTATAGTTGATGAATTTGGTCTGAAAGGCTGTGACCGGTGCCAAAAACAGCCTGCTCCCTCTTATACCTTATTACAGGCAAAATTTATGTTATTTATTCACATGAAACCAAACGGAAACATAAAGCACTTATGTGCAATCTATAATTAGTGGTCGTTCCAGCATGAACCTTAATGTCCAGGGAAAAGGAAATTATAAAATAAAAAAGATATTGAGAACTCAAATTTTAAACTGTGCAGATATTTTAAAACTTTTCAAATCGTTTTTGACTTCCTTGGTGCAAACCTTTCATCGACATCATCACAGGAACTCTGCTTAACAGTAATGTGACTGATGTTGATGATGGTCCCATCACCCCACAATGTTGTTTGCTTATTATTATCAGAATATTTCTACCTATATAAAAACTATATAGGACTGCATTATACGTCTATGAATGGAAAGTACAGTTGCTTATTTGCAATTGCTGCACAGGGACATCACATTAGGGTGCCCCCTCCTCATTGAAAATTACTTTTCTTTGTGACTTGCTGTCAAGAGCCCATGCTTCCCCCTACAGGATGTGGCCCTCGGTAGTGAGCCATATTGAGAACAGCCACTGACTATTAGTAGATTGGCAAAATCTTGCGCCACGAGATCTCGCCACATTAAAACGCTATGATATTTATTGTCTACATGAAGTCTGTCTTGCAAAGCCCTATTTACCTGCAGTCAGCCTGTTTATAATGAAACACGAGTAAGCTTTTATGAGAGGCCCTGGATATGAAGTTAAGCACCTAAGCCTGACACCCCTTATCTATCATTGAGACTTTTTTTTGAAGTAAGAAAGGAAGTGGTTCTTGTGTTGGTCCCCTGTTGTGATGATGGAGTGCGCTAATAAAGACGTCATTAGACCGGTCCACTGCCCTCGGTTATAAAGGCATTGAAGAAGCCAGTATCACATTTAAATTGTTTGTATGGCTGCATTCTAGGCACTCTGTAGAAAAAGAAATGGTAAATGATAAGATGTAAATGACTTGTAAGCACTGTGAGAATACAGCAAATGGCTAACCATTAGCTGCTAACGACGCTAGTAAGTTAGCTTCCTATCAGTGTTAAACTACAACACTATTTTGATTGAGTCTAACCAGAATTCTAGTTTAAAATCTAAAATGCTTAAACTCATGAAATCTGCAATAAAACGACATCCTTTAAAATGTGAAAAAAACACAAAAAGAGAGCTATTTAGTGAATTTTGACATTAGGACAACCTTGGAATTGCGCTAGTATAAAAACTACAATATATAGATGAGTCAAACCTGGACTGGATAATTCAACACTGTATGTAGATTTTTTAAAACAGCCAGTGAGTTATGAAATATTTACTATAATTGTAAAAACAAACAAAAATAATTTTTTTTCTCAAAGAAATACTAAAATGTTGTCTCATTCCTATGAACCAAATATCATCTATCATTTCATATCATTATAACAGTACTGACTGTAATCTTCACCCATTTAAGATTTGTGCTCTACAAAGAAGGTTATGTCAGTATTAAACACTTTTCAGAGTGAGGAAGGGTTTAACCCACAGGGAAGGCCCTGCCCCCATGGAGATTTGACCAGACCACAACTCAGGTCACTGCGCAGCATACAGAAGAAGGCAGAAACCAGCTGGATGCCAGACCCACTGCCATACCTCTGATACTTGAGATTATGAAAGGATGCTGGTCTAAGGAGCGAACTCATGAAGTGTTCGGATGAATATTCATGTGGGACTGACTGTGCAGTCTGCTGTGGAGGTGGAAGGTGGCGTGTGTGTGTGATAATGTGTTTGGACATGTGTCTGTACATGGTGTTCTGATGCAGCCACTCGCCACCCTCCCTCCCCTTAACACCACCACAGAGCCAGCCAAGGTTTGAAGTCACATGTTTGCTGGAACTCCAGAGCTAATCTGTTGGCATAATGGTCACCATTTCCAGAAAGAAGGGACAATGAGTTGCCCGTCACTCTCGTCCTCCAAAATTTGCCCTTTCTCTTTCTTTCTTCACACTTTTTAGGCCTTTCTGTCTCTGCTACATGATTTTGAGCCGGAACAATACTAGCTCCCAGTTTTCTCACTTATCTCTCTCTTGGTCTCACACTCTCTCATCACCCTCTTCTCATTATGTGGTAAGTGTCAGGTTTGTCGATGGCGTTATTTACAGGACAAAGGAGGCTGTTAATGTTTCATGCTTATTCTCTGGTTTGATATTTAGGAAAACAGCAGAGGATGGTGTAGCGATTGTCTTTCCACATCTCTAGAACATTTGAAATGTTTACTTTCTAAGTCAGTTGTGCTAAACTGACTTCATTTCTGCTTTTAATTCCAACAACCATGTGTCGATGAGAGGCTGACATGTCAGCTGCTGCAGCAGCAGAGTAAGTACCAGGCCTCCTGTCAAACCCACACATGATTGAGCCTACTTTTAAGGTGATAGTTCAGGAATTTTGACGTATGGTTTTTTTAAAAGGTTATAAGTAGTTATTACATTACCCGACAATTCTCTTGGTGTCTTTGGTATGAATCTGCATTAGCTGGCTCCGTAGACTGGAGCTAACGGCTTTAATGGCTTTATAATTTAAAACTCTGTGCATAAACCACTATCAAGCTTTTTAAGTATGGAGTAAGGCCTAAGCCACTGGCATACACCTGAAAACAAAAGCATATGCCGATTTATTTACACAGACGCCAATGACTAATTAATGTGCAGAGGATATGGAGTTTGGAGGTGGTGTTATTTACGATATTAACTGCGTAGAACCTCTCTTCAAACCAGCAGGCAAGTAAGCAGGCAAATTATGAAACATGTTGACTAGCAGATGTTAGAGAACAGAGGTTGTACAACAATTCATGTGCACCAGAAGCCCAAATAAGTTTATTATCACTGTAGCAGTCACCCCCATAATGTGTCAGGCCACCAATTTTCATTTTGACGTTGCCGCTGGAATGAGGCCGTTGTCTTTTAAAAATCCAAATTTTAGGGGGGGCTTGGTTTTTTTTTTTTTTTACTTGGAAATGAATAGAGTTCTCTGCTCCAGTCAATATATTACCTGCTTATAATCTTTTCACATAAGCTACTTCAAAAATCCTGGAGTATCCCTCTAAGTCTCTGTATTAAGTAAAACTGAGAAAAGGGTATAATTCGTTTGAACATGCTACCAATCCTGGGCTTTTTGCTATTAAATTCAGTGGGACTCAAGGACAAAATCCTCAGGCGACACTTTGTTCTGACCCAGAGAACAACTGCTGACAAGTGATGAAAGAAAACGTTACCTGGACAACCTCTTTGACCACACAACAGCCAGACATGGGGGTGCTGGAGGCACAGTGGTCGGTGGGGAAAAAGAGGGGGACGGCATAAGCTCAAAATTGAAACCCTGGTTTTTACCTTAAAGTTCAAATATTATATATAGTTACAATGTAAAGACACATTTGATTGTGTTTGGACTGGATGTTGCTGGATGTAAAAAGCTGTAACTACAATGAAACCAAAGGTGGGTTAGTAACCGGAATTGTGCCAGTTTTTAGCTTGATAGGCTCTGACCCGTGATCAGCCTGTCAGAAGCTAAGAGTAACATTTTTTCCCGATGAGCGAACACACCATATTTAAAAATAATCATGTGGCGGTAACAGCCCTCTTCGGTGTGGGGCCAGAAGACTCAAAGTTAGCTATTTGTTTGTATCAGTGATGTGTTTAAACATCAAGTCAGAGTAAGCAGAGATGTAAGAAGCTGTTTCAAGGAAAATGTATTTTCTACATGTTGACATATGACTGCAATTCATTTAGGCTGAGAGAGAGTGAGAATGTTAGCAGGTAACAGCTAGGCTGAATGGACTACAGCAAAGTTTGCAATATCTGTCTTAAATGGAACATGATGGAATTAAATGCTGTACATGTTTTGGAAAATCTTAATCTTAAGTTAACAATAATAAATGATTGCTCAAACGTGAAGAAGTACTGCTCTTATATGTTCTTATTGTTTTTGAAGAGATAATGAAATAGTTTAAAATCAGTACTGGCCTGGCAAAGCTTTACAAAAATCGGGCATTGGCCAGAAAATTCTGATCGTTGCATCTCTTTCTTTCACTAGAGTATTCTAAAACCCATTTCTAGATGAATTTCGAGAAAGTTGACATGTGCCATTATTTGTGTTGTATCTGAATTATATGGATAATTATGCATAATTAAATATATAGATTTTCTTTCTTTTTTTTTACATATGGGATAGTTATCCCAAAAGAAAAGCAGCAGGACCACAATCCCTCCCTATAGTAAAGCTCTATGATTACGCCTCTGCAGACATTTTCTACCTTATTTATAAACCGTAAGTGTGTATGTCCATGTGTGTAACCCATTGGGTTCAGTTCTGTAGTTCCTTGCAGGTGTACAGCTCCCCTGTTTGTCAGCACCTCTGTTCTGGGGCAACTATAGCCATGACTTACAGGAAAAGTCCTGGGTGAGCAGAATGATTTCCCTCCCTGTGATAACAAGAAGCCCATTCAGAAAGCAGTTTTTTCTTCTGGTCTATCAGAAGAGATGATCTTTTCGAGAATATTTTTGATTTGTAATTATATAATTCTTTAGTATTTTCTTCATCCTAAAAAAAAATTGTATCAATGTTTTGCTCTATTAGACAGTGTCCCCAAAAAAAATCAATCAAAAGATAATGCAAAGGAAATTCTAAACCACACGACAAATTTCTACATTAATTAAGACAACAAAAGCATAAACATTTGCAAAAAATACTAATAATAAATAAATAACTCCACAGACAGCGGTTCAAAGACAGACCCGGTTTTAAAATGGATCAAGATGTCAATTCTTGATCCATTCTTAAGTGCATTATGGTTCCCAAAAAATCCTGGAACCTCTTTAAGACTAAATATGACAAGCTGATGTTGACCCATACTAACTGGCAGACAGCCCAAGTATTTACTGATGGTGTACTTATGTGATAGATGCAATGTAACGGCAGCCCTTAGACAAATGATGCTGCCTTCCTCAATTACAAGACAGCACGAAGTTCCTCTCCATAATGAATTGATAAAATTATGAGGTTATAAATTCATTCTGGCCTGCAGCCAAAGATCTGTTCAATGTAAAAAAAATGGAAGGAAAAAAAAACACTTAAATATTCAGCTGTTTTAAAAACCCAATTTTAACAAGACAATTAACAGTTTGCAGGCATTCCAGCTTTAATGCACATAAGTGCCCCACTTGGTCAATAATTCTCTCTGAGGATGAGGTTTTATGAACTTACAGTCCACTCCTAAATACCCCTCAGTATAGGACTCTGTGCAATAAACAAGACAAAGCATCGCCTTTTAAGCTGATGTTAGACAAGGATGTATCACTCTGACTCTGTTAAACCTGTTCTTCCTTAAAGGAAATCACAGTAAAGGTCCCACAGACATTTTTGTCCTGCTAAATCATCACCAGCAAACTGGTGAAGAAAACTGGATTATGTTTCAATTCAGCTCCAGTTCAGCTAAGTTTGCTTTTTGGTACATGTAGTCATACCATGCAACCCTGAAAGGAGAAGCGGGTATAGAAAATGGATGGATTTATTTTTTTGCATTGTGTAGGCGTTAAATACATGTTAACATTTTACGCATAAAAAAAGTGCTAAAGACACATTAAATATCTGTTTTGGGCTCAACTGGTTTCCAAACCGGGTTGCACGGTGGCGCAGTTGGTAGCACTGTTGCCTTGCAGCAAGAAGGTCACCTTTCGATTCCCGGCCGAGGGTCTTTCTGCATGGAGTTTGCATGTTCTCCCCGTGCATGCGTGGGTTCTCACCGGGTACTCCGGCTTCCTCCCACAGTCCTAACATTTAACTTAACATGCCTGTTAGGTTAATTGGTCACTCTAAAATTGGGTGTAGGAATAAGAGTGTGCATGGTTGTTTGTGTGTTGCCCTGCGATGGACTGGCGACCTGTACAGGGTGTACCCTGTGTCTCGCCCATAGACTGCTGGAGATAGGCACCAGCTTCCCCGCGACCCACTATGGAATAAACGGTAGAAAATGACTGACTGGTTTCCAAACCTTAGATTCATGCAGTCACTCAAAGAATATGTCACTGGTTTATGTGGGGTTTTTTGCTTTTTGTTAAAGAAAATGATTAAATTGAGATACTATGTAAAGCACTACACACCAAAGGAATGCAAGAATAAGTAGCTGCAATGACCAACAGGAGTCTGAAGATCCACCTACTGGTTTTTAATCAATAGTCCATAGTCTGTTTTTATGTTTGCTGCGATACACCAGCTGTCAAGTTGGAGTTGATACAATGCAAGCACAATAAATGTCAAGTAGCTAGTTTATGGCAGAGCAGTTTGTGTATTATTTTGACATTTTTGATATCAAGTGTCATTTTTACTGTTAAGCTTGTGGTTTGCAATTTTCAAGGCCTGATAGAGCTTAATAAATGGTGTTAGATACACCACTAGGTAAAATCAGACAATCAACAAACAAGCACCACCTAGGATCTGAACACTAACACACCATGCGAGTAAGTGTTTTACATTTTGTAGCCAATTTAATTTTTTTTTTCACATTACAAGGCGGCCTTGGATTTACAGTTGAGATGAAGGCAAATGCAGAGTATGGTGGAAGAAGCAAATGTTTATTCGTTTACATACGGCACAACTCCATGGACAATTAATGGCATGTCAGGCATTCCTACAGCAACAACAATCTCCTTTCTCTAATGACTAATGGCAGCCGTAAATAGTCTCAGCTTTTTGAGGACTAAGCCATTACTAACTCACAGGTGAATTTACCAAATTCCTACATTGATCTATGTACACAACATACACTTTATTAAATACAAATACATACATTTTACCATTTAGTATTAATAATTAAATATTTAATACTTTAACCTCACACCTCAACACCATTATGACATAATAAAAAACCATGTATAGAAATTCCCCACACTATCTTATCCCATGGCCTCTCCTGGAACCTTTATATTTTGTCCAGAAAAGCAAGCAGCAAGCAACTGCTTTACCCTAACACTTTTACTTCTAGGCTTTATACATAAACATTTGCCTAGGTTTTCCTGAATAGCAGACATTATTTGTCCCAAGTAACAACTCTTTTGTCCTCACAGGCAACCACCACACTTCTGAATTATGAGCAGTTGTGCAGGGCCTGAAAAAAAACGCTACATGCTAATTTTTAAAATGCTCAAATAATTAAAACTTCTTTTGTGAAAATGGATATTGGTGTGCAAATGCTTAAGGTGCAGCGCTAAACAAAGTGCTAGTTAAAGTACCTTGATAAAGAGCAAAGGGTCTCATAAAGTGCTGTACAGGTTACCACAGTAAAAATGGTACCGTTAACTAAGACCTCTTTGTTTCACACATTTAGAGGAGTTATTCAGTTGTGTCCAATCAATTGTTTTGCAGTAAAGTCAAAATGCTTAAAACACTTTATTTAGTTTTATATACAAACTTTACCTGTCAGTTTTACACTAAATCAAACTGTCTGTTGGTCTTCCTGGTAATGTGTAGTTCAAATTGGAGGAAAATATTTAAACGTTTAAAATTTTAAAGACACTTTTTCAGTATGCAAATCCCGCCTTGCTGAAGGTAGAGGTTCTCACTTGCAAGGGTGGTTTATTTTTCTGTTTTTGTAAGGGTAGTTTTTTGTTAAAACACATTTAGCATTAACTTTGTTTCCCTTGCCGTTGTACTGTATTTCATAACCAAGATCCGAAAAACCAAAGTGCATACCAAACACTAAATTTGTCCTTTTGCACCTGGAAATTTTCTGATTAAAACATAATACAATTTAGGGTGCAGCGCAGGTGGTGTAGGGGTTTAGTGCGCGACCACATGTAGAGGCTATAGTCCTCAAAGCAGCCGTCCCAGACCCGGCGACCTTCACCAGATGTCTCCCCCTCTCTTTGCCCCTTCTTCCTGTCTACCTACTATCAAAAATAAAGGCCTCTAGTGCCGAAAAAATTCTTTAAAAAAAAATAAAAACATAATACAATTTAGGTCTTGTCTACTTTGAATTTGTTCAATCTTATTTGTCCTAATTTTTTTTCCAGTTGCTTTTTATCAAACTGTCAGTAAAACAAATCATTGCCTTGTCATATATGATCACATTTGTACATAAAAATTTACCAATTGTTATTGTCTGTTGTTCTGTATTTGTAAAGGCCTGTTTTCTTAGCTTTTTCAACAATTAATTGCTCTTCCATTTTCTTTTGCTGTCTCTGATACAGGTAAAACTGTGCAATCATATTTGATCACGCTTTAAAATAGACATCTGTAAAATTTACAGGCAGTTTGATGAGATTTTAGTTGCATGGGGGTTCGTCTTGCATCGGCGCCTCCCAAATTGAATTCAGTGAGACGGGCACTTTAATATTAAATATTGATCCCCATAGATTAACTATAATGTAGATATGCTGCCTGCCATCCCAGCAGCCACTTCTGGCAGAGCTTAGGCTACCAAGCTGTGTGAGTCCGCCACAAGACGGCCTGAAGATGATCCCAAAGGAAACAGCACATTTTGTTAGGAAGAATGCAGCATGACCATGGCCCCAAACTCCCTCTGCTAATTTATTGGTCAGAGACAGTCACAATGGGAGGCATTTTCTCATCATTTTGTGAAACGCAGCAGCTGTTGCATGGGTACAATCGCCGCCAGCTGTTTGATGATGATGTGGCTGGTTCTGCAGGTGAGAGAGTCAGACACATGGAAGATGCATTTTCAACTCGCTGGTTCTTACTGGTCCACCAATCCAGGGGCTATACCATAGAGGAAGCAGTTTTCTCTAGTTGCAGGTGGTGTTCATGTGTGCTTGACTTCATGTGCTGTCCATGTGTTGGGATGTGTGGTTGATGCTAACAATCTTGAGTCTACCACCAGCTGTTTACTTTTGAGTATCGGGTATCTTACAGACACAAAGACGCTGAGATACTTGAGACTGAAAAATGTGTTTTGACAATACTAAGAGAGATAAGAACCAGGTCTCTGAAATCTCACTCTGGGACATATTTTTCTATTTACACCTCCTCTACGACGCAGAAGGGACGCTTAATCCTCTCCATGATTTGTGGCTTCACTGCCAAAATCCCTTCACTCTGTTCTCCTTCTCCTCCTTTCTTACATTTCTTTCCTTTTTATCTCTCACAGTCTATCACTTCAGATGCTTTTATGTCTCTAAATGTGGAGTCATGCAGCAGTCTGTTGAGAGGTAAGGCTTGGGACAGACAAGAGCCCAGGACATTGAAATCCCCCTCCCACCCCCCAGCCTGCCAATAACAGTCCTGTAATCAATTTAAATGTGTTTTATTGTCGTCTTTTTCACAGATTAGACCCACAATAATCTGTCCTCCTCCCTCCATCTCATTCCAAGCTGTTATTTTTGGCACCAGGATACTCTGCTTTTTCGGATTAGTAGGTGTGCAATTGTTTTTTCTCTTTCTCTCAGGCTAAGTGTGTTTATGTGTGTACCTGAAAGATACAAAAACATTACATCCTCTGCCACTCTTTTCCAGGAAATGTTTCCAAGTTGATTTTTTTGGACAGAATTGATTCAGGGCAGAAGATACTGTGGATCCAAGCCCGATATTTGCAGCATTATATGGAAATCAGTATTTTATAGGGTGTGACTAGATCTTGTGCCACAAGATCTTGTGATAATATAACCTCACGATAAAAGTCTGTCGTGTTTTGCAGCCATACCTTATTAAAATTCAGTTCAATTCAAAAATATCTTATTAATCCGACTTCCGCTTCCGGTAGCATGGAGGGAAGTTGCCTGCTCCGCATATTATTTAATTATTTTGCATTTTCTGACCTTTCCATTAAAAAATACACAAATTATTGCTAAAGTCAAAATGGAAACTAAGAAAGGCAAAAAATATACACAAAAGACCATAGACATTGATCCCATCCCGACCAGAGAACGAGGTGAAGCAGCTAATGCTAAATCTAAAGCTACTGCTAGTGCTGGGACGGCGGCAGAGACCCTCTCATCTGTGGAAATATTACGCGAGGAACTCCATACAGGATTTAAATCGTACGAGAATAGTTTGGATGGCTTACATAAACAGATCAACACTATGCACAAAGATATCCACAGTAATATCTCCTCTTTACGAGAGGAATCAAAAGCGGATATCAAAGCCACCCGAGACGAGTTTATGGTAAAAGTCGAGAGGCTGTTTACAATGCAAGTGGAGCCAGCTACTACACAGAAGGATATGGAGAGATCCCTGAATGATGCATCTGTTTCGTGTATAAGTCCTTGGGGAAGACAACTTTGAAACTCCCCTTGTCATTGACCAAGCTCATAGAAGCCTCGCTCCCAAGCCACGCAGCGGGGAGCGTCCGAGGGCCATTATCTTCAGACTGCATTACTACTTAGATAGGGAGAAAATCCTGAGACTGTCCCGGTGTAAGGGCGGCCTGCATTTTGGTGGTTCTCCTGTATATATTTTTCCCGACCTGAGTCCTGAAGTTGGGCATTCAACCAGGTGAAGCTTAAGCTCCGTAACACTGGTGTTCCATATAACTTATACTACCCGTGCTAACGGTAGACGGCACCAGACATACATTCACCAACCCACAAACGGCGGAGAAGTTTGTCCAGACCAGCGCGCTGATTACAACAGAAGATGCAGCACAGGGAGCACCCATACCAGAAGATGCAATGGATGGAGTAGCGTTAGCCACACCGGAGAATGCAACAGGGGAAGAAGCGGACTAGATAGCACAGGCCCAATTGGTCACAGAGGATATTTCTGAATGGTAAAACTCACAATCTGAACTGATAAGCTGGTAACCAGGTAAACTATTAACTCCTTCACTGAGTCAAAGGAATTAAAGGCCTTTTGAGTAAATTTCATATTACTTTTGTACTTTTGTATTTATGTATAGAAATTTCAACATTAACATTACGTAAATAGACAATCTATTCTAATTTTATAGTTATTTTAACTTTAATTACTGGGAAGCCTAAATTGAATGTCAGCAATGAGTTTACCAACCAATTTAAAATCAATCAGCTGTCTGAGAATGCTTGAAATGCTTGTAGGAGCTTAGTGGTAAGTCAGATGTTCACATATCTCTGGATTGGGGGTAGACTGTTTTTGTTTTTGTTTTGAGACTCTCTGTCTCTGTTTCATTGGATTTTTTTGTTCAGGAAGAGAAAGAGAGAGAACAGAGATTTGTTCGGTAGGAGTTTTTGTTTGTGTTCTCACCTGCACTTTTCATTAATAATTACTCTGAGAGGTTATCTTTTGAAATGATGAATGTTTGGGTTGCAAATATTTACCAACAAGAAAAGTGGTGGTTAGTGATTGTGGTACCTCTCAGAACGTAGTTAATTTTGTTTCATGGAATTGTAAAGGACTAAATGGAGCTGTTAAGAGGGGAAATGTTATAGCACATCTTAAAAAGTTGGGAACAAACATAGGATTTTTACAAGAAACTCATCTGAAAAATCAGGACCACAAGAGGCTGTGTGCCAGGTGGATAGAACAAGTATATCACTCATATTGTACAACGTAAAGTATAGGTGCAGCCATTATTGTCAAAAAAGGTATCCCCTTTAAAACATCAAAAGTCTTGACAGATCTTCGCAAAAATTAGCAATTATGTCTAATCTGCAAAAAGTCTTCATGGATTTTTCAATGAATACAAGTTAATAGATACAAGTTTTATTTCCCAATGTTAACCAGTTTTCTTATTTTTCCCCTATCCATCATTCGTACTCTAGAATAGATTTTTTTTTTGTAGATTACAAATATTTAACACAGATTCAGAGTTGTGACTATAAGGCCATAGTACTATGCGATTATAGTCCAGTATTCTTTCAGTTAGCAATTGGAAATAGATCAGCTGCACTGAAGTGGCGATTAAATAACAGTCTGCTGTCAAACAATAAGTTGAAAGAGGAAATAAATAATCAAACTGAATTTTTTATTTCGATAAACGACACCTGAGGTCATGAGATCCATATTATGGGATACATTAAAAAAATATTTGAGGGGTCACATTATCTTACTAAATCGTCAAAGTAATAAGCAACAAAGGGAAAGGGGATCAAAAATAACAGAGGAACTTTTAGAAATAGATAGGAAATACAGTATGCAACTTTGCCTTCGTCAGAACTTTTTAAAAGAAAGGTCTCTCTACAAGCTGAACTTAATCTACTAAATACAAATGACACAATTAAATTATTGAAACAACTTAGGCACAAGTATTATGAGCACGGAGAAGGGACAGGCAGACTGTTAGCACGGCAAATTAAAGAAGCTGCAGCGTCACAGTTGATTACAGAAATTGGATTTAGGCAGGACAGACAACTACAGACCCAAAGGAAATTAATAATATATTTCGGGACTATTACAAAAAACTTTACTCTTCGGAGTCTAAAAATGATCCATTTAAAATTGACGACCTTTTTTGGTAATCTCCAGATCCCATCTATAATTCTTGCACATAAAACATTGTTGGAGCAAAAATAACACTAGAGGAAGTAAAACAGGCTATTCAAAATATGCAATGTTCAAAAAGCCCTGGCCCGGACGGGTATAGTGCCGAATTTTACCTGGATTTTACTAAGCAAATAGGTACGAGCCTCCCATTGGATAATTACTGCATGGGCGATTATGTTTCAGCTGGCAACAACTTATTTAACCCCAATTGGTGCAATGAGGTGCTTCTCATTTCTTAAACAACTATGTCGAAGACACATCCCGTTGTCGTGGAAAAGATGTCATTCTGTTTCAGAAGCGTCAAATCATTGGCATGCATCAAGCAGAGAAAACATCCAAGGAGATTGAAGAACCTACCAATGTTCAAAAAGCCATGCAACGTTCAAAAAGCCCTGGCCCGGACGGTTATAGTGCCGAATTTTACCTGGATTTTACTAAGCAAATAGGTACGAGCATCCCATTGGATAATTACTGCATGGGCGATTATGTTTCAGCTGGCAACAAGTTATTTTAACCCCAACTGGTGCAATGAGTTGCTTCTCATTTCTTAAACAACTATGTTGAAAAACCATCCTGTGGGTCGTGGGAAAAGTGTCAGTCTTGTTTAAAAGGGTCAAATCATTGGCATGCATCAAGCAGAGAAAACTCCAAGGAGAATTTAAAAACCACCAAAAATTTGGGTTAAGAACTGTCCAACGTATTACTAAAAATGGAAGGATAGTGGGGACCCATCGTCTTCGAACTAGAAATGTGGCCGGAAAGAAATCCCGAATGATCGTGATCGGCAATCACTTAAACGTTTGGTGAAATCAAATCGAAGAAAAACAACAGTAGAACTCCAGCCTACGTTTAATAGTGAAAGTAAGAGCACTTCCACATGCACAATGCGAAGGGAACTCAATGGATTGGGAATGACAAACTGTTTACCTTTAAAAGGGGAAAAAACCACTAATCAGTGAGGCTAACCGGAAAAAAAGGCTTCAATTTGCTAGGGAGCATATAGATCTGACTCTGGAGCAATCAAAGAAAGGGCACATGGTCTGATAAGTTCAGATTTACCCTGTTCCAGAGTGATGGAACATCAGGGTAAGAAGAGAGGCAGGTGAAGTGATGCACCCATTATGCCTAGTGCCTACTGTACAAGCCTGTGGGGGCAGTGCTATGATCTGGGGTTGCTGCAGTTGGTCAGGTCTGGGTTCAGCAACAGTATGTGTTCAAAGAATGAAGTCTGCTGACTCCATGAATATACTGAATGTCCAGGTTATTCCATCAATGGATTTTTTTTTTCCCTGATGGCACGGGCATATTCTAAGATGACATGGCCAGGATTCATCGGGCTCCGATTGTGAAAGAGTGGTTCAGGGAGCATAAGACATCATTCTCACACATGGATTGGCCACCACAGAGTCCAGACCTTAACCCCATTGACAATCTTTGGGATGTGCTGGAGAAGGCTTTGTGCAGCGGTCAGACTCTTCAATCATCAATGCAAGATCTTGGTGAAAAATTTATGCAACACTGGGTGGAAATAAATCTTGTGACATTGCAGAAGCTTATCGAAACAATGCCACAGCGAATGCATGCCGTAATCAAAACTAAAGGCAGTCCAACGAAATATTACAGTGTGTGGCCTTTTTATTTGGTGGCAACTTTTTTTGGCCAGGCAGTGTATGTTGTATGTCATTTTGAAATGGAGCACATATACCTGATTGGGAATGGATGGAAAGTCAAACGTTCTTTCCTGACCCACTGAAGTCTTTGGTTTACTCAAACTCGGAAAAAGGAAAATACAAATGCAAAAGTCCTGTAGTATCTAATTCACTTAAAATTTGGTCTCAGATCAGAAAACATTTTCATTGGGATCATTGTTCAATTTTACCGCCATTAATCCATAATCAAGCATATGCAATGTTTTCAGGATTATCATTTCAAATGTGGAATCTTAAAGTGGTACACACAATTAAAGATTGTGTGTACCCCTTAGGGTTAACCCTAACCCTAACCCTAACCGCGGTAGCGGGTAGCAGGAGGAATAAACATAATGGTCAAAATACATAAACAGAGACTTTAAAGGGCAACTTTTAAAGAGAGAACAGGAGGAAGGGGGGTTCTGGGCTAAAGCCCCCAATATATCAAGACCCTAAAAACGCCCCACCAACATTATAGTGTTTCCCCCCCCTCGGCGCCGCTGAATTGTTGCAACATCATTCCGAAATAAGGAACGCACGCATATGACGGGTGCAATTACGGAATGAGGAAAAACAAACTGGACCAATTTCGAGTTTAGTTGGATCAATAGAGTGAGATTCTCTCCTGCAGTACTTTTAACTAAAATGACTACTCCGGTAGGGATTGCATTTATTATAACATTGAATTATTTAAACGGTATAATGATACCGTATTTGGTGACAAAATCTTGATATGTCATTAATGAACCATTAGAGTTGAACAATTGATGAACTAAAAGTATATTGTGAGTAAACCAATTAG
This sequence comes from Crenichthys baileyi, assembly GCA_036173005.1. NCBI lineage: Eukaryota > Metazoa > Chordata > Actinopteri > Cyprinodontiformes > Goodeidae > Crenichthys > Crenichthys baileyi. The sequence goes on along the minus strand of JAHHUM010001859.1, from coordinate 6,561 downwards.
GCTAGAATAAGGATTTGTTTTTGTATAAGATGTCTTTATTTTTCCATAAATAGTATCTATGGGGGGAGAAATTATGCTTGTAGATCAGTGATCAAGAAAGAAGCATCTGCTTATGGAAACCAGATAATTTTGCGGGATTTTTCAACATTGTAGTTGCAAAATAAGAGGAAGTTAAGTCCTGCAAAATTTAGAGAAAATAAGGTTGGTATGGAAATCAAAATTGAATATGGGTTCCTGATGAATTTTTTTTTAAGGCAAAATGTCCTGTGCTGGCTGCGACCGGATATGGAGTGAAAATCAGCCAATCAGATCAATCAGAAGAGTTTCTGCCCCAACTGACAAATACGCCCCACTAAACAGAGCGAGAGAGCGTAATTTTTCTGCGAGAGCGAACAGATGGGTGCAGGGGGGGTGTTTTACTGCTCGCCGTCCTGCGTTCAAAGGCTCTCAAATAAAGCTGCAATCTTACCTCCTACCAAGAGAGAAGCTATGGCTTTAAGATCAGAAGTGGAAGAGCTCCAGCATGAAAGGTTTCTCATTCAGCAGTCACAACAGCGCATATCAGCAGATCTGGCAGATTTAAGATCTATACAAACTGGCATGTTACAGATAATGAATGCTGCTCAGGAGGCTAAGCATGAACAACTGGAGGGAACAGCATGCGCCAAGCCTCTTGACCCACCCGTTGATGGTGAAGATGAAGAGTGGCCACTACCACCACCCCCACCTTGGATGACTGAAGAGGAGGAGGAAACACCCACTAACCCGCCTATTGTGGAGCGTTTGGACAAGATGATGAGTGAACTTCAGATTTTGAGAAGTGAGGCTCTCCTAGCCAATCACAGTCCATCGTCAGCTCAATTAGTAAGACAAATGGCGGCAGGTTATCAGCAGGTAAAGAGTGATCATCAAGTCAGCAGTCATGCCCCCTTTGTAAGCCCACAGCGGAATATGCAACCCTATTCTTCAACTCCATCGACCATGAGATGTAGCTCCACCACAAATTATAGACCTATAGCCATTCGGACTGCTTTCCTTCAACAACCGATGCACCAACCAGCTCTTCCACACCTTCCAAGTGTACCCCGAACACCCGCTCTGAATCCTGAGCCACCCTCACAGAGCTTCAGCCCAGATACAGCCTATCATGGTCCGCGTCCAACCATCCCTAACCTATTTCACAGAGATCCTGGTGAGTTTGTACACCTGAAGATGGTGCTGGAGAACTTACTACCACCTGACAGTCCAGAGCTCTTTAAATATCAAGTTTTGGTGGATCATCTGAAATTGGAGGATGCCAGACTGGTAGCAGAAGCATATTTTAACTCCCCCACACCATTCACAGATACCATGATGGCTTTAAATGAGAAGTTTGGACAACCTCACCAACTAGCCCTGAAGAGAACTGCCACTGTGATGGACTCACCTGACATTCGAAGGGGGGATGTGTTCGCTTCTGAGAAATTTTCTCTCCAGATCCAGTCACTAGTTGGCATGTTGAAGACCCTTGGTCCTGAGGGTGAAGTGGAGCTATATTATGGCTCACACGTTGCTCGTCTGCTTAGTAAGTTACCCCCAGAGCAGCGAGCAGAGTTCCGCAGATGTATGTTCAAACACTCTGGGCGTAACCACAGCCTTATTGATTTGGCTGACTGGCTAAAATACGAGTCTTGGTGTCAAGATTATGACGGTGAACTACCTCTTAGGGGACTAAGGGAGAAACCAAGCAGCCAGAAAGGGGAAGGAAGATTTGGCAAACGCTCAGTGGCTGTGTTACATGGCGCAGCCTAAATCAAAGACCAAAACCACCAAGTAGTTCACCAAATCCAACCAGATCACCCCCCTACAGTGCCTTTTGTGATGTTAAAGACCACCACCTGAGTCGATGCACAGCCATAAGTAAATTGACAAGGGAGCAAGTCTCGGATTGGATAAGGAACAACAAAAGATGTTGGCGCTGTGCACGCTCACATTATGCTGCACAGTGCAACCTGAAGAAGACTTGTAACCTGTGTCAGGGTCGACACTTACAAGTTCTTCATGACGTTAACACAGAGACAGCAAAGGGGCCATTACTAGCCTCGGTAAGTCAGGAGAGCGGGGAGAACTCAACAGGGGTGTTGTACCTCGATCGACCGACAGAGGGCAGTTGAGTCCTGTTGAAAGTCGTTCCTGTTCTTCTCCATCATGGAGACAGAACTCTGGAAACATATGCAGTATTAGATGATGGTTCCGAAAGAAGTATGCTCTTGCCTTCAGTAGCCCAGAGATTGGGACTGCAGGGCACACCAGAGTCCTTGCCCCTACGTACAATCAGACAGGATGTTCAAACACTGAATGGTTCCTGTGTTTCCTTCACTATTTCCCCCAGAGCTCGGCAGAGGATCCAGTATCGTATCCATAATGCTTTCACCACGGAACGTATCGACCTAGCAGATCACATTTACCCCCATTGACTCACTCCAGAAGAAGTACAGGCATTTGACTGGCTTACGCATCCAGCCCTTTAAGAAGGTGAAACCTCTGCTTCTGATAGGTAGTGATCAGCCACACCTCATAACTCCTACAGAGGCTGTGCGACTGGGTCCTCCAGGAGACCCAGCTGCTATTCATACCTGGTTGGGGTGGACGCTACAAGGTCCTTCTAGGATCATACACCAGCTGGAGAGGTCTCAGCAGTGTTTAGTATCCTCTGTACCCCCTCAAGTGAGTGAGTTGATGAGACATGTGGAGAAGCTCTGGAGAACAGATATCATCCCTCTTAGGAATGATAAAATGGTGACACGCTCCAAGCAAGATAATCAGGCTTTGAGCCTTCTGGAGACCAAAACCATACGAGTGGAGGTCGATGGCATTTCACGCTATGCCACACCATTGCTGTGAAGCAGAGACATGCCCCTCCTGCAGGCCACACCTGCGGCTGTCATGCCAAATCTGAGAGGTGTTGAGAAAAGGCTTCGCAAAGACCCAGAGAAAGCAGAGATATACCAATCAGAAATAAAGAAACTGATAAAGCCGGGATATGCGCTGCAAGTGGAACCTAGAGAGGTGAAGGGAGAAAATGAAGCGTGGTATATCCCTCATCACCTCGTCAGCCACAATGGCAAGCATAGACTAGTATTGAACTGCTCCTTCAGGCACCAAGGGCAAACTCTGAATGACCACCTCCTACCTGGCCCAATCCTTGGGGCCTCTCTGCTCGGGGTCCTTTTAAGGTTCCGTGAGCATGCAGAGGCAGTAAGTGGTGATATAAAGGCTATGTTCCATCAGGTTCGCTTACTGCCCGAAAATCGCCCTTTTCTGCGCTTCCTGTGGCCCAACCTGCAACCTGATGAACCGCCTGCAGTGTATGAATGGCAGATGTTACCCTTCGGCACTACCTGCAGTCCATGTTGTGCCACCTTTGCCCTGCAACAGCATGCCAAAGAACACAGTCAGCCAGGGCAAGAGGTAAGAACTTCCGTAGAGAGATGTTTTTATGTGGATAACTGTCTCCACAGTGTGCAAACAGTCACAGAGGCCAGGGAATTAGTGGATCAACTGAGAGCCCTCCTGTTATCGGCTGGGTTTGTTTTGGGGCAATGGGCCAGCAATGAATCATGTGCCACTAGTCACCTACCTGAAGAAGATCGATCAGACAGTGCTCAGCTTTGGCTAACAGAGAGTAAGACGGAGAGCCCAGAATCAACCTTGGGGCTTAGTTGGCACTTTGCTACAGACATGCTTGGCTATAAGCACCGTCAAGTCCAGTATGCAACTCCTACCATGCGCATCATCTACAGAGTACTGGCCAGTCAGTACAATCCTTTAGGGTTCATAGTACCCTACACAACCAGGGCTAAGATGTTAGTCAGACGGTTGTGGGAGAAGAATCGGGGCTGGGACGACCCCCAGTTCCCACATGACCTCCTGCAACAGTGGGATAGTTGGGAACGGGAGCTGAAATGTCTCCCTGAAATCCGTCTCCCTACACCATATTTACCTACTGAGGCAACAATGGAGCTGAAACAGAGAGAGCTGCATGTGTTTTGTGATGCATCGGAGCAGGCTTATGGTGCTGTGGCGTACCTCAGGATGATAGGAGAAAATGATCAAATACATGTGTCCTTTGTGATGGCCTGCTCCAGGGTAGCCCCCAAATGACTGCACTCCAAGCTGCTGGAGAATGAGTTGTCTCTGCCAATTGAGAGGACAGTGATGTGGATAGATTCTACAACGGTGCTCGCATGGCTGCGATCTGAATCCTGCCACTTCAAGGTTTTCGTAGGCACGCGTATCGCTGAGATTCAGGAGTTGACCCCTCTGTCCAGATGGCATTATGTGGAATCTGCCCAAAATCCTGCAGATGACATAACGTGGGGTAAGACACTGAAGGAGCTGGCAAGACCAAACCGATAGATTCAAGGTCTTCCCATCCTACGTCTACCACAAACTCAGTGGCCAAAGAATCCAACTAGTAGCCTTGAAGCCTTCCCAGGTGCATCTGAGCTTCGCAAATCAACCTTCTGTGCTGTGACCTCCGCAACCCCACCTCATGAGATTCGACGTGAAACATGGCAGGAGATGCTCGATGCAACTGTCCAGGAGCTTCATGGGGCGGCCAAGGGTAGTTGTCCCACTGCTGAGGATTACCGTCAAGCAGAGATGTTTCTAATTAAGAAAGCCCAATGGGAAAGTTTCCCTGATGAATTGCACCTTCTGAAGGCAGGGAAACCAGTCCAACGAAGTAGTCGTCTTTTAACCTTGTCTCCAGAGCTGGAGGAAAGCGGGGAACTGAGAAGAGTGGGTGGCCGTCTACGTAGAGCCGAAGCCCTAACCTTTGGCAACCTTCACCCGCTGGTCCTTGATCCATCACATCCAGTAACCAGGCTGCTCATCCAGGACTTTGACAGCCGACTACGGCATCCTGGACCAGAACGAGTTTTTGCAGAGATGTGGCGCAAATACTGGATCCTAAGAGGCAGAGAAGCGGTTCGGCGCTTCTAAAAAACCTGCACAGATTGTCAAAGATGGAGGGTGAGGCCTGTTGTTCCTAAGATGGCTGACCTGCCGGTAGCACGACTCCGCCTCTTCAAGCCAGCCTTCTTTTCCACCGGAACAGACTTCTTTGGGCCCTTTCAAGTTAAAGTAGGCCGTCGATCAGAGAAGAGATGGGGGATAATATTCAAGTGTATGACTGTTCGAGCTGTGCACCTGGATGTGTTAACTTCTATCAACACAGACTCCTGTCTGATCGCCCTGCGGCGGTTTATTGCCTGAAGAGGGAGCCCATCAGAGCTTTATTCAGACCAGGGCACAAATTTCCAAGGAGGTGATGCTGAGTTGAGGGAAGCGTTTTCAGCCATGTCAGTGGAACTTCAGCAGTTGCTGGCTCCATATAAGATCCAGTTTCACTTCAATCCGCCTGCAACTCCTCACTTTGGAGGGGTGTGGGAACGAGAAATCCATTCGATGAAGACAGCCCTGTACGCTACTGTTGGAGCACAGCCGGTCACAGAAGAGGTCCTTCGTACAGTACTCGTGGGAGTAGAGGGGATCCTCAACTCAAAGCCGCTGGGCTATGTCTCATCCGATGTCAGAGACCCAGATCCTGTGACGCCAAATTGCCTGCTTATGGGGCGGCGAGATGGGTCGTTACCGCAGGTGGTTTACTCCAGGGATGAGCTCCTGGGCCGTCGGCGGTGGAGGCAGGAACAAGTGCTTGCTGATCATTTTTGGGCACGGTTTATTCGTCTGTACCTACCTGGATTGCAGCCCCGTCATAAATAGCAAACATTGGAAACATTGGAGAGGGGGCTGTTGCCATGCTTGTGGATCCTCAGCTACCCAGGGCTCTCTGGCCCGTGGGACACATCATCAAGATTCACCCCAGTCCTGTTGGCCACGTCAGGTCAGCGGATGTGAGAATTAAGGACCGAACTTATACTCGACCTGTGGCTCGGCTGGTGATCCTCCCTGCTATATCTGACGAGGCCGGTGACCCTCAGACATGAGGTCGTCCTTTGTAAAGTCTTTGTGCAGAGCAAATGTATTGTATACATTTGGGGGCGGCTGTACTAAAGACTCTGAATGTTACATAGGCATAGCTGGTTTGAATTCAGTGTTGAGCGCTAATGTTCATGCTGCGATATTCTGTTTGATGTTATTTTGTCCCTTACGGGATACCGTACTTAGAGTAGTGATGACATTACGCGGCTGTACCTAACGTTACTGATATTTCAGTGGATAAGTTCGGCACGAACTGTTGCGCTAATCCAGAGGGAGGGATTTTCCCGGTGTTGTTGGTGTGTTCTCCTCATGTGTGCGTTATTGACAAGTAAGTTGTGGGATTTTTGGGTGTTTATGGGGACTAAATGAGCAGTTAGAGGTTTATCTATTTTATGTTGTTCGCCTGTTGCTAAGTCCGAGCTAGCTGTATTGTATCCACTCCGTTCATTATGTAATGTGTAATGATGTGGTGTAATGTGTAATGATAGGACTACTCGAACTTATTTTGTGTATTCTGTTTGTTCTAGGAAACCACACACACACATACCACCCCCCCTGCACGCTATGTAAATG